>JXCR01137450.1:184796-231048 GCA_002079205.1 Phalaenopsis hybrid cultivar | reverse complement strand
AGAAATGTGGATTTTCAAAATTTAATTTGATTTATATAATTATTTTCATGCAAAAATGTGCATTTTCAAGGAATATTCCAAAAGATGATCAAGACCACTCCTAATCACTTGAAATTTTTATGTGAGCTAGACCTAGATCAGAAAATCATTTGGCCAAAATTTCATAGTTATGCAAAAATATGCATCTTCAAAGAAAATTTCAAAAGATAATCAAGACAATTCCTAATTCTGAAAATTTTTATGTGAGCTAGCCCTAGACCAGAAAGTCCTTTGGCCAAAATTTTATAAAAAATTTTTATGTGAGCTAGCCCTAGACCAGAAAGTCCTTTGGCCAAAATTTCATAATTTGTGAAATTTTTATGTGAGCTAGCACTAGACCAGAAAGTCCTTTGGCCAAAATTTCATGATTTTTTTAAGTTTCTGTGATTTATTAAAATTAATTGAAATTTTGGGGACTTTAATAAAAATAAAATAAGTTTCTGTGATTTATTAGAATTAATTGAAGTTTTGGGGACTTTAATAAAAATAAAATATTTCTTTTTGTGATTTATTAAAATTAATTGAAGTTTGGGGACTTTAATAAAAATAAAATATTTTAAGTGTTGAAAAATAGATTTTTTTTATTTTTAGAAAATCTCTCTGAGATTAGAGAACCTAGAGAAATTTATTTTGTATTTTTTTATTTTAATTTGATTTTTTTAGAATTATTTTGTGAAAATTCCATTTTTAAACCTTAAAAAAATTAATTTAAGGTTCAAAAATAGATATCTTAACTTTTGAATTCAAGAAAAATATTCTAATTTTTTCTAAGTGTTTAGGAAGTGATTTATAGTATTTTTATGATCTTTGTGATTTTTGTAATTTTTAATATTTTTTTTATTTATTAAAATAATAATAAAAAAATTAAAAATTAGGTTTTTGTCTTAAATATCATTTTATTTTTATTTAATCCCCATGATGTCAGAGAACTCAAAAAACTATGTTTGATAAATATAATTTTATAAAAAAGTAAAATCAAACTGATTCCATATCTTTCAAAGTTTAGATGAAAGAGCGTTACACCTCAAGCTATGTATCTATCTCGAAAGATAAACACATAACTTGATAGTGAGGCTCCATCAAATAAACTAAGAAATGTATGACATCCGTTTGGTCTACGAAACCATTTTATTTATAAGCCGACATGTTACCCTATTTAATATGGAAAATTAAATAGAGTTTATATTAAGCTAGGTTCTTAAAAGTTTCCTATAAAGGCGAGCCCTTATAGTTAATTAAATCTTAGATAACCGAAGTTACCTAAGAAAACTCTCAATAAAAATCAGGGAATTTTGCATTTTAAAGAGATCAAAGGAATCAGACAATTAAATGAGATTAGATAAAGAGGTGTGAAATGGGAATGACTCAAATTTGGAACATTTATTTTTCTGAATACAAAGGAGGAAGAACTGGGGGATGTCACAAATCCTGAGGAAAGCCTCGATGACTTCCCAAGCTATCATATGATTTGGCTTTAATTTAGATGAGAAATATTTAAGTGTTTCATCCTGCTAGGTTTATTAATTAGGGCTTACATTCGTGTGAAACGACAACCTCTGAATCCTAAAATGAGTTAGGACATATATTGTATAGTAGAGCCATATAAAAAGCCTACAGAAAAGTTGAGGATTTATTTCATACTAGGCAGACAATCCCAAAATCCTATGGTTTATTGTTTAATTCTAAAGAAAAGTTTAGCTAGTTTAGACATGTTTTTCTATTGAAGATGGCATGCTGCCCACAATGTTAGCTCCAAACTCCTTGGTGTGGTGAGTTGAATTTTTCTAATGTGTCAAGTCATAATATCAAATCAAATTTTTCTTAAGGTTATGGTTATTTACATATTATGGGGAATGATAAATTTCATTAAAGTGACACCAGTTAGGATCCTATGGTTCCCTCATTCTGACATCATTTTTTTCTTTTGGATTCACTTAGTCTAAATGATTTACTAAACCCAATTTAATGAGTTCCATAATTTCATTGATACCATGGGAAATTTTGTTAGAAACCATAAGTTACCTCCGAGGGATTCCCGATTATCCGACAGTGATGCTTTAATTCAGTTGCAATTTTTTTTGCTTGGTTTGTGATTAAATTTCAAGTTGTCTTATATTTTTACTATTGTGGTGGTGAATTTTATATTGTCTAAATTTTTAGTTTTGTTTTTGAAATGCTAGGTGACTTTAAGCATTCAAGAGAAAAATAAGAGGAATGAAAAAGTAAATGCAGTAACTTAAAAGCGTACAGTTCAAGTCTTCCCGCTCCTCCACCAGACAAGTTAGCTTTGGAAATATGTATATAATTTTGCAACGAATTCAAATTACAAGAGTAGATAAAGGAATAGCTACCAAACCCCAAGTTATGAATTTATTGAGTCTCAGAAGATCTTAGTGGATGATTTTAGAACAAAATATAGCAAGTTCAACTTGCCCTTCAAGATATTCAAGAGATTCCAAAGTGCTCGGAGCATAACCCTGAATCACTTGGTAGATTTCTTGAAATATTTCGAGTTCATTTTGAACTTATCATATTGTTTTATTAATCATCCAATGTTAAGCTAGGGTTATCCCATTGCTCAAGGAAACTTGATATTTTATTTATCCCAAGGCTAGGAAACTCAATTAATCAATCGATATTTCATTTAAAAGTTATGTGGGTGGAAGCCTCTAAGGAAAATTTAAGTAAATGTTTTGGTTTCCAAACTTGAAGTCGTCATCAATCATGTTGTTTTCTAAGTCCATTCAAGTGAGTTTAAATGTTAAGCCTAGGTCACTACCAAACCCTGAACAATAACAGTAGGTGAAATGGTAAGTTAGCAGAATTTTGATTTAAATGACATTCATTCTCATCTTTCTAACTCTAACCCATCACTTCATTTAATTTTGATTGACTTCCAAGTCATGATAATTAAGGAAATTACAATTTTGTTCTTATTATAGAAAAGGTGGTATGTGAGTTTCTACCTTTTAATCATATTGTATTTCAATCGCCCAAACATGTTCATTAGGATTAAAATTACCCATCTTCCTTTTGATTTACCTTAAATCTTGATTGGGGCACCAAAACTTAAAGTTACTCCTTTTTCTTTAGCGCTCTCCACCTCATAACTCATTAATCAAAATTCAAATGACTTTGAGAATTTTCAGAGTTTCCTATCCATGGGTTAATTAAAATATTAGAGGAGAAAATGTGGAACTTCAAAATTTAATTTAATTTAAATAATTATTTAAATTAAAAAGGTAGTATTTTCAAAGTTGATTTACTTGAATATCCAAATTAAAGTTTCTATTCATGAGAAAATTACTAAAGATTCCTTTAGGTCAGAGAAACACTAAGGCAAAATGTCATAATTTTTTTGAAGTAAATCTTTAATTTTATTTTGTAATTATTATTGATTTTCATGATTTAATTTGAATGGAAAAGATATTTATATACAATTTTTTTTAATATTTTCATTAAACCTCTTTGAGCCCAGGGAACTCAAAGAAACAAATTTTGCATTTTTATAATTTATATATTATTTACTATAATTATTTTAGTGGTAAAATAAGAAAAATTATTTTAAGCTTTTAAAATTGTATTTTTAACTTAGAAAAATTAGAAAAAATAGCTTAATGACTTTTATGTGATTCAGGAACAACTAGGCATATTTTAAAAAATTTTAGTTTTTTTGGGATTTTTAATTATTTTTAAAAATATTAAATTCAAAATAAAGCTAAAAAATCAAGTAATTTCTCAAAAATAAATTTTATTTGTCCTTAGTGCCACTGATCAAACTCTAATGCTTAGACTTAGTCAGATAATTTTAAAATTTTTACAGTGGGTAAACATGATTTTTATACATAGTGTGGAATTGATTTTGTCAATTTTTTTATTAGTTTAATTTACATAAATTAAAGAAAGACATATACATTTAATTAACTATAGAAATGTATAAGATAATTCAAATCATCATGACATTTTTCCTAAGCTTCTTTGACCATAAGAAACCTACTAAAATTATTTCCATAATTTTCCAATTGGTATTTTAATTTATATAATTAAAATAATTCCAAATAGTCATCCTAGCTTGAAAATTAAGGTTAGAAGCATAAAGATGCCCTCTAAACTTGGAAAAATTAGAGAACATTCTCTCTGTCACAAGGAATGAACCCCAAAAGTTTCAAGTCATGATGAGCAATGCATGACCATAATGAATTAAAATACTCCAGAGAGTATTTAATTCATTAAAAATCCAAAAGTTAACAAATAATTTTTATTTTTAGTCAACATTGTTTTTCTCTATTCACTGAAAAACTTGGTATTTTTTTTTATTTTTATGATTTTTCTAGAGAAAGATATGGATTTTTGAAGCTCAGGCATGTCGGTGCTATTTTGGGTTGAGGGCTTGCCCGTTGGAAGCTGTCAGCACTATTTTTAGTTGATGAGTTGCTTATTGGAAGCTGTCGGTCACCAAAATTAAAATTCTGTTGCCTGCTTTTGAAGGACATTTTAGTTTACATATGTATATATAGTTTAGAAAAATATGAAATCAAACCAATCCCATATTTTCCATAGTTTAAATGAAAGAGCACTATACGTCAAACCCTGTGTCTATCCCAAAGGATAAACACAAGACTTGAGAAAGAGACTCGATCAAATAAACTAAGAGATATATGACATCCGTTTGGTCTATAAAATCATTTATTTGCCGACAAGTTCCCCTATTTAATACAAGGAATTAAATAGGGTTTATATTAAGCTGGGTTTGGACAAGCTTCCTATAAGGGCAAGCCCCTATAGTTAATTACATCTTGGATAACCAAAGTTACCTAAGAAAACTTTCGATAAAAATCAAGAAATTGTATCTTTCTAGAGGTCAAAAGGATAGGACTTTTCAATGAGATCGGACAAAGAGGTGTAAAATGGGAATGGTTCAAATTTGGAACATTTTGTTGTAGAGTCCAAAGAAGGAAGAACCAGAGGATGTCATAGATCCAGAGGAGAGCCTCGGTGACTTCCCAAGCTATCATATTATTTGGCTTTAGTTTTGAGGAGAAATTATTTGAGTGTATCATCCTATTAATTTTATTTGTTAGGACTTACATTTGTATGAAACAATCACACAAATAACATGAAAGATGTGAGGATTTAGGTTGTGACGAACGACAACCTTGGAATCCTAAGATGAGTTAGAGATTAATTTGTATAGCAGAGCTATACAAAGGCCTAAAGAAAGGTTAAGGATTTATGTTGCACTAGGCATACAAACTCGAAATCTTATAGCTTTTTATTTAATTTTAAAGAAGGATATGCTATTTTAGCTCCTCTTGATGTTGTAGATGGTAGCTGCCCACAATGCTAGCTCCAAGCTCCTCGTCATGACTAGTTTAGATTTTATAATGTGTCGCTTATGATGTCAAATCAGGTGTCCCTATGATTATAGTTCTTTAAATATTATGAGGGATATTAAAGTTGATTAGAGCGACACCAGTTAGGATCCTATGGTTCCCTCATTCCGGTATTACTATTTTCTATCGGATTCACTTAGTCCAAATAAATTTAATAAACTCAATTTAATGAGTTCTATACTTTTATTTAGATAGTGGGAAATCTCATTAGCAACTGTACGTTACCTCCTCCGAGGTATTCCCTATCATCCAATAGAGACGTCTTAATTTAGCTGTAATTTTTGTTTGTAATGTTTGTGCTTAAATTTTGAGTTGTCTTATATTTTGAATGTTATGGCGGTGAATTTTATCTTGGTTGATTTTAATTTTGGTTTTAGTTTTGTGGCTATCCTAGCAGTTTTAGGTTTTCATGCAGGGTGTCATCATTGTTTAACATGCAAGTTTTGTAAGCATGAAAGTATGGTGCAGAAAGTAACAGAGAAAACGGCACTGTCACTTGTTAAAGCATACCTATCGATTCTTCTTGTTCCACTACCTGAAAGGTTAGTACTTGCAAAATATGTAGATAAAATTGCAGGAAAGTTTGAATTGCAAGAGTGGATGAAGCTAACAAACTCCAAGTTATGAGTTAGTTGAATCTTGGAAGATCCTAGTAGATAATTTTAGAATAAAATTTAACAAGTCCAATTTGTCCTTCATAATATCTAATAGATTTCAAATGTTCAAGATGTGATCCTAGATCACTTTGAATATCTCTTGAAATATCCCAAGTTCATTTTGATTTTATCATAATGTTCCAATAATCATCCGAGGTTAAGTGTGACTACCCCATTACTTAGTGAAACTCAGCAATCTAATTATCCCAAGGATAGAATACTCGATCAATCAATTGGCGTTTCATTTAAGACATATGTTAGTGAGTGCCCCTAATGCAAATCTATGTCATTTAAGATTGTGGTGCCCACAAGTAGAGATGGACTTGGAGTTTTTAAAGACATTGATTATCAACCCAATTATCTTCTAAATCAAATCAATTGAGCTTAGATATCGAGCCTAGGTCACCGCCAAGCCCTTAGCAATCATAATGGGGAATTTGGTGAAGGTTAAGATTTTAGTTTAAGTGACAGGTATTTTCATTTAAAGATCACATTATCATTAAGAAACTTTTGATATCAGTTGACTTCGAAGTCATGACGATTATGGGAGATTATTTTCTATTGATGTTGTGCAAACGTGGTGGGTGAGTTTCAAATAATTCCATTGTATTTTAATTAGGATCAAAGTTACCCATTTATCCATGGTTAATCCTAAATTTTGATTAAGGCGCTAAAGTCCAAAAAGACTAGGTTGCCCTTGGGGAACTTTATATCCATGAGTTAATTAAAGTATAAGAGGAGAATATGTGGATTTTTAAATTTAATTTAATTTACATAATTATTTAAATTTAGAAAATAGGATTTTCAAAAGTTAATTTATATAGTCATCTAAAATAAGTTTTATATTTATGAAAAAATTATTAGAGGTTCCCTAAGGTCATATAAACACTTTGGTAAAATTTCATGATTTTTTGAATCAAATTTCTATTTTTATTCTTTAATTTTAGATCAATTTTTATGATTTAATTAAATAGAAAATAGTGTTTTAATTAAAAAAATAATTTTTATACTTTTATTAGACTCCTCTTACTTTAGAAAACTTAGAGAATCAAATTTTATATTTCTATGACTTTTAATTTATTTAATATAATTATCTTGGTGAGAAATAAAAGAAAATTCATTTTTAAGCTTTTGAAACTTGTTTTTAATCTTAGGAAAATTAGGAAAAATATTTTATTGAGTCCCAAATGATCAGATGACAATTAGGCACATTTTGAAATTTTTGTATTTTTGGAATTTTTAATCAGTTTTAATTATTTTAAAGCCAAAATATGGCTAAAAATCAAGTATTTTTTCAAAAAAAAAAAAAAATTTTTCCTAAGTGCCTCTGATCATAACTCAAAAAACTACTTTTCATAATTTTTCTAAGTGTATTTAATTTATTATAATTATCTTTGTTCAAAAATACAAGATCTCTTAGAAAATACATATTAGTGCTTGAATCAAGCCAAATAATTTTCAAATTTTTACAGTGGGTAGATATGATTTTTATAAACAAAGTGGAGTTTATTTTGTTAATTTTTTATATGTACTTAATTTACACAAACTAATAAAAGGTATTTACATTTAACTAAGTATAAAAATCGAAAAAATGATTCAAAGCGTCACAATATTTTTCTTAGATTTCTCTTACCACAGGAAACCTACTAAAATTCTTCTCATAACTTCTTAAGTGATATTTTGATTTATATAATTAAAATAAGTCAAAATAGTGACCTTAGATTGAAAATCAAGGTTAGAAGCATAGAGATGCCCTCTGACCTTGGAAAAATCAGAATACATGGCCTCTCTCATGAGGAACAAACCCTGAAAATTTCAAGCCTCGGTGAAATGTTTTAAGCCATGAAGAATTAAACTACCACATAGGGTATTTAATTAATTAAAAATCAAGGAGAGAGAAAATTATTTTTATTTTTTAGTCCATATTATTATCCTCCGTTCACTGAGCAAGAGGGTATTTTTTTAATTTTTATAATTTTTCTAGAAAAAGATATGGATTTTTGAAGTTTAAGCATTTAAAATAATTCAAAAATCCCTATTTTTCTACTTACCTACGCGGCGTCAACTCATTCTTATCCGCTCCGAAGGTTCCAAGCTTCGCTCCGCCATTTGATGCTACCAGCCAGGTAGCCTCAACGCAGGTCGGGCTTTATGCACCACAGATATGTCCGGCTTGATCTCCTCCGTCCATTGGATACATGCGCACTCAAATGGCTCTCCATTATCGGCCCCTAAATGACCTAACCTGTGAGCCATTCACACTAAAACCTTAAGATCTTGGCTTAGAGCCAATAAAATCACATGGGGTTTGTTCCTAAACCTTCATCTACTCAAAACAAACACATTTATGCGGTTTATACGGTATGAAATATAGTAAATATGTATGGAGGGTCAAAACAAGCTTGGTTTAGGGTTGGAGTTCAATACCTTGGTCTAAGAGGGGAGGCCTCAATCATATGGTTATGATAGATTTGATTGGTCCCAACGGACCTCCAGATGAAGTCTCAAGCATTGGTGAATGGTCTAGGTATGAATTCAATCAAGCTAGATTTTAGGTATTGGTCTAGAGCTAGATCTAGGTTAGAGGCTATTTCAGAGGGGGGTTTTGTGGTGAATCAGCTTCTTTTACTGTGGCGATGGTGTGTGCATAGTTAATTGAAGTTTGGTTCACTGTGGAGGTGTGGAGAGATTTGTCCAGCTTTTAGCAGAAATTTAAGCTCAAAATTGAGCTTCAACGGTGGGAATCAGTGGGGGAAAATGGTGGGCTTGAACTGAGGAGGTCTTAAGGAGTCTCTAAGAGCAGTTTGGCAGACTTTCCTTAAGCAAATTTTAGCTCGTCTTTCTTGTCCATGGAGGTGAGGATTAAATAAAAATGGCCAAGGGTGGCTTTCATGGTGCTTAGGTGGAGGGTTTTGAGGAGCTAAAACCAATTGAAATTGGCCAGCTCAGATGGGTGAGTTTGGGTTCAAATTTTGGCTTGGGGTTTTTGGCTTTGGTGTTTTCTGACCACTAGGCTGGCTGGTAGGGCCAGGGGAGGTGGCCAAGAGGTCAGGTAAGCCAGTGGGAGGGTTATTTATAATTAACCCTCAATGGCAAGTGATGATGGGGAAGATTTTTGGTTAAGGCCAATAAATGGGCATAAATCCCTTAATTTTGAGATCCAATGGTACGTAGCTCACAATGGCTAGTTCAAGGGGGTTCAGCCTGGTCAATATATTGTACTTAGTGGTAGTTGAGTCATCAATTTGGTGGCTTTGAGATGACTAAGTTAATTTTGGTGCATGGGTCTAATTTGAGTCCAAATGGCTGAAAGTTGGATTTGTATTGGGCTAGTCATGATTTGGAGCCCAATTGATTGATCAATATTGTGTATATGGTTGTTATGAAGATTTTTGATGAAGAATTGAAGTGATTTTGAGCTCAATTGGAAGTTCAATTTGAAGGATTTTGGGAATTTGGTCAATTTGGGCATGTTGGACTAGACTTGGGTTTAGATTTGGCTAAGGTTGGGTGAGGTTCAAACTAATTTTTTAAAATGGTCTATATGAATATCATAAAGATTTTTCAACATAAATTGGGTGCCAATTTTTGGATTAAGGCATTCAATTTAGTGGATTTGGAGACATAGCCAATTTTGGGGAAATTTGAGGAATTTTGGACTTGGGTTGAAATTAAGTGAAATTGAGGCTTCAATAAGGCCAATTGAAGGCCAATTTTTGTTTTGTAGGAGTGTTATGAAAGATTTAGGACTCAAATTGGATCAAATTGAGTAGCAATGGAGTTCAATTTGATGGGATTAAGTCATATGGTTAAAATTGGGGGTTTGACTCAAATCATGGGCCAATTAGGCTTGGACTTAGTTTGGATTGGTCAGATTAAGGTTGAATTTGAGTTTAGGATTGAAATTGAGGTAAATTGAGACCAAATTGATGGACATTTAAGGTGAATTTGGGGAAATTGGGGCCTTAAAGGAAATTTGGGGGTTTTGGTCAAAATGGTCAAATTGGCCAACTTTGGTTCCGTTGGAGGGTCCAAATTGGTTTTTGGAGATATTTGAATTGATTTTGGAGGGTTTTTGAAAGTTTGGGGTGCCAAGGGTATTTTGTAATTTAAGAAATTTTGGGGGTACTTTGGAAAATTTGGATTTTTTTGGTGTTTTCGGGTAATTTAGGTATTTTAAAATGGTTTGAAATGATTTTTGAACAAAGTTGGGTATTTTAAGTGAATTGGGAAATTTTGGCCAAATTTGGGATTTGGGGGTGTTTAGGTAATTTGGGTAGGTTTGGGGGTAAAAGGTCAAATTGAATATTTTTGGTAGATTTGAGGTGTTATCCACCATGTATGAGCTATGGACCAATGGAATCCCCATTTGGGTCCCTTATGTACTGGTCTTAGGTAAACCCTAGCCTAGGGCTAGTGAGCCTAAGGGACCATCTACACGAGTCTCCCAAAAGATCAAGGCGTCAAAGTTAACAATTTTGGATTTTAGGATTGTGAGTGATTGTGCGTGAGAGTGAGTATAGGTGAGTGAACTAGCTCCAGACCAACACCTAGAGCCAACCCTAAGGTCAAACATTCCTATAAGGACTCTCCTTGAGATCCCCCATACTGACCTCACCTACTAAGTGCTAGAGGTTAGGACAGATATGTGGAACTTCAAGTTAAGCAAAGAGGAGTTTAAAATTTCTAATTGTGAGAGTTTCTTTATAGTTTTCTATGAATAGTCAATAGGAAAATCCTAGGGCTAGACCCTAGGAAACTAAAGAGAGAAAGCTAAACCTTAACCAAAAGTGTGGTCAACAAGGCAATTAAATAAATAAAAAAAATCTATATTTTTTTACCTAAACACGTGGCACCCCCTCATCCTCTTCCACGTCAAACTTTACACGCGGCGCTCTGCTATTCGACGCCGCCAACCACCTTAGCTGCCGCACAGCCTGCCTTTTCGTTCAAAAGGTTTATTTGCCTTGATATCCTTTGTCCATTTAATAAACGCGTGATCAGACGGCTCTCCTTCATCGTCCCCAAGTGTCCAAACCCGAGAACCTTTCGCACTAAAACCTTAAGATCGTCATCTAGACTCAACCAAATCACATGGGGTTTGTTTCTAAACCTTCATCTACATAAGAAAAACATATCTTTATGACTTATACAATATGAAAAACAGTAAATACGTATGTAGATTCAAAATAGTCTCGGATTAGGGTTGAGGTTCAATACCTTTGTCTAAAAGGGGAGACCATAATCAGATGGTTGTGGAAGCTTTGATTGGACCCAAAAAATGTTCAAATGACATTCTAGGCATTAGTGAAATGTCTGGGTATGATTTTAATCAAGCCCAATTTCATGTGTTGATCTAGAGCTAGGTTAGAGGCTCTCTGTGATGGGGCTTTTGTGGGGAATCAGCTTCTCTCATTTAGAGGATGGTGTGCACAGTTAATTGGAGTTTGGTTCACTATACAACTGTGGAGAAATCTTTCCTAGTTTTGGGGAAAATTTCATTGAATAAATTGGCTCTATAGAGTGGCAATGGGTGGCTGAGAACATGGAGAATACACTTAGGAAGGTTTGAAGAACCTCTTGTGAGATTTTAGGAGAGTTTTCCATAAATTTCAAGAACTCTATCCCTTGACTGTAAAGAGCTCCATTTATAGCCGTGGTTGTCTGGTGGGGCTTAGGGCTAGGATTTGGGTGCTAAAGCATGCTGAGGTGGAGGGAAGAAAGGCTCTAGCGGCCAATGGGAGTGAGCCAAGTCAAGGAGGTTTAAATTTGGGTTTTGGCCATTGGGGGCTCCCTTAGGCTAGCTATTTCCAGCAGTTGAGGTGGTGGCTAGCTATGGTTTGGTCACCTCTGATCTCAAGGAGGTCAGGGGTTGCTTAATTATGATTAACTCCCAAGGGTAAGCAATGATGGAAAAGATATTAGAAGTTTAGGCCAAAAATGGGTAAAATCCATTAAATCAAGGGACCATTAGTCCGTAGCTCTTCTAGGGTGGGCTAGGTGAGTCTAGTCTGGTCACTAGGCTCCATTTGGTGGTTGTAGTGTGATTAATTTGGTCACTTGGGCATGGTTTAATCAATTTTGGTGCATGGGTCAATTTGGGTTGAATTTTCTTGAAGTTGGGTTTGGGTTCGGCTAGTCATGACATTGATCTCAATTGATTGATCAATTTTGTGTGGGTGATTTTTATAAAGAGTTCAGAAAAGATTTGGAATGATTTTGAATTGACTTGGAATTTTAATTTGAAGAACTTTGGGCATTTCATCAATTTTGGGATGTTGGGTTAGACTTGGGTTTAGGTTGGGCTATAGTTGGGCTAAGTTCAAATTGAGAGTTCAAAGTGGTATAGGGGAATTTCATGAAGGTTTCTCAACATTAATTGGGTGCTAGTTTTGGGGTTTGGTCAATCAATTTGGGGACATTTGGAGACATGACAAAATTGGGGCTTTTGGTCCAGGTTGGTTTGGAGTAAAATTGGGGCTTGAAAAAGGCCATTTGAAGGTTCAATTTTGTGTGTGGAGATGTTTCAAAGAGTTTATGATGCATAATTGGGGAAATTGGAAAGATTTGTGGGTTCAATTCAGTAGGATTTTGGTTTTAGGCCAAATTGGGGTTTTCTTATTTGAGTTGAAATTTGACTCAAATGTAGGTCAATTGGACTTTGATTTAGTTTGAATTGAGTTTGATCATGATGAATTTGAGTTTATAATTGAAATTGAAGAAGATTGTGATCAAATTGGTGGACATTTAGGCTGATTTTGGGCAAATTCAGCCTTTAAGGGCAATTTTGGGATTTTGGTCAAAGTTGGTCAAATTTATCGAATTGGGTTTAATTTAAGGGTCCAAATTGGTTTTAAAGACATTTGAAATGATTTTTAGGGCTTTGGGAATGTTTGGGCCACCAAGGGTATTTTTGTAATATTGGCAAATTTGGGGGTATTTTGGTAATTTGGCAAATTTAGGAAGTTGTGGGCAATTTGGATGATTTCAATTGGTTTGAGATGATTTTTGAACAAATTGGGGTATTTTTGGTGAAACTAGGAATTTTGGTCAAATTTGGGGTTTGGAAGTGTTTTGTTATATTGGATAGATTTGGGAGACAAATGGTTAAGTTTGACATGTTGGTGAAATTGAGGTGTCAACCACCCTATTTAAGCTATGGACCAATCGAATTCTTTACTTTGGATCCATCATGCACTGGTCTTAACCAGACCCTAGCCTAGGGCTGGTGGGTATAAGGGACCATCTACATGAGTCTCCCAAAGGGTTAAGAGGTCAAAGTTAGGTAGGCTTAGGCTTAAGGGAGTGAATAAAAGTGTAATGTACAAGTGAGTGACAGGGTATGCACTAGCTCAAGACCAATAATCAGGGCCAAGCAGTCCCATTGGGACTCCCCTTGAGCTCCCCCATAACCTACCAAGTGCTAGAGGTCAGGACCAATATGTGGAACTTAAAGTTGAGAGAAGAGTTTAGAATTTCTAATGGTGAGAGTCCCTTTCTAGTCCTCTAGAAATAGTCAACAGGAAAGTCTTATTGCTAGACCCTAGGCTATTTGTATATGTATATATATATATATATATATATACTTTAAGAGATGGCAGTGGCAGCTAGGTTTTGCTCTGGCGATAATGGCGTTCCCTCCGGCTGCTTGCTTGGGTGAGCACTCTCCTATTCTTCTTGTGTTGTCTTCCCAAGTTGTGATGCCTCTAGATAGGAGTTTCACCGCAGTTGTGGTTGGTGGTGGGACGTCAAACTCCACTTTCTCTCATCTCTTTCCTCAAGCTTTCCATGATATTCTGAATGTTGGTGGTGATTATATTTTTATTAAGCCTATTGCAAGAAAGAATGGAAAATTTGCTCTTTACTTGATAGATGTTGATTCTAACATCCTTGCTTCTTGCCGACTTGCTCTTGTTGGTAAGTTTCAATTTGGTCATCCTAAACTTGAGTTTATTAGAAAGGAGTTCGAGCTTATGAAACTCAAAGTTAATAATTTGTGATGATTTGTGATGATTTGAACTCTGGTCTCAATTTTCTTTTCAATCTGATCAATTGAAATGTTAAAATATGTTGAGAAACATATGATCCTATAAGGGCTATGATTTCTACAAAAGAGGGAGAGTCACATTTAATTTCATGGGAGAGTATGTCATCTATGAAATTGAGTGAAAATAAATAAGGAAATATACTTTATTGGATGCATAATTGGAGATTTTAAGGTGACAGATTAAAATCCCCAATTTGGTCCAATTGATTGGAAGGTAATGCGAGATTATTATCCCTAAGAAGAGGGGGTATAGGGAGCTCTAGAGTGGCAGACAGTATCCCCCTAGACTGTCTTAACATGCATTTTAAGTTTCAGGTGATGGAACGAGAAGACTCGCATTGTACACTTTTGCTTTTTTCAGCATTGTCTTTCTTATACTTTCATACTGTACTTTTATACCTGCAAATTTGCATGCTAAACAATAATATCACCCTACATGAAAACGAAAACTATCAGGATAGCCACATAACCATAACCATAACCAAAACCAAAATTAAAATCAACCAAATTAAACTCACCGCCACAACATTCAAAATATAAAACAACTCAAAATTTAATCACAAACATCACACAAAAAACCACAATTTCAACTAAACTAAGATGTCTTTATCGGATGATCGGGAATCCCTCGGAGGAGGTAACCTACGGTTGCTAACGAGGCTTCCCACGGTTTAAGTGAAATTATGGAATTCATTAAGTTGAATTTAGTAAGCTCATTTGGACTAAGTGAATCCAATAGAAAATAGTGATGCTGGAACGAGGGAACCGTAGAATCCTAACCGGTGTCGCTCTAATCAACTTTAATATGCTCTCATAAAATTTAAATAACTTCAACCATAGGGCCACCTGATTTGATATTACAACTTGACACACTGGATAACTCAAACTTGTCGCGGTAAGGAGCATGGAGCTAGCATGGTGGGCAGCACGACCATCTTCAATAGCAAAACTTGTCTTCCCCAGCTAAACCAGTCTTCCTTCCTTACACTTAAACAACAAAGCCATAGGAATTCGAGGTTGCTTGCTTATGCAACGTAAATCCTCACCTTATCTTTAGGCCTTTGCATAGCGCGCTATACAGTATAAGCCCTAACTCGTTTTAAGAATTTGAGGTTGTCGTTTGTCACGACCTAAATCCTCACATCTTTCAGGCTATTTTTGTGATCATTTCACATGAATGTAAGCCCTAACTAGAAAAATTGGCACAATGAAACACCTAAATACTTCTCCTCAAAACTGAAGCCAAACATTAGGATGGCTTGGGAAGTCACTGAGGTTCTCCTCTGGATCCATGACATTCCCTAGTTCTTCTTCTATTGCGGAAGTCACCAAGGTTCTCCTCTAGATCTATGACATCCCCTAGTTCTTCCTCCTTTGGACTCTAATGTTCCAAATTTGAACCAATCCCCTTTCACACCTCTACATCTGATTTCGTTGAAGAGTCCCACCATGTTCCAAATTTGAACCAATCCCCTTGCACACCTCTATGTCCGATTTCGTTGAAGAGTCCTGCCTTCCAAATTTGAACCAATCCCCTTTCACACCTCTACGTCTGATTTCGTTGAAGAGTCCTACCTTCGTTGAACCAATCCCCTTTCACACCTCTACGTCCGATCTCATTGAAAAGTCCTACCCTTTGAAATTCTTTGAAGATAATATTTCCTGCTCTACGTCCAATTTCGTTGAAGAGTCCTACCCTTTGAAATTCCTTGAAGATAATATTTCTTAATTTTTATAGAGAGTCTTCTTAGGTGACGTTGGTCATTTAAGATGTAAATAACTATAGGGGCTATCCCTTATGATTTCTTAGGTGGCTTTGGTCATTTAAGATGTAATTAACTATAGGGGCTTGCCCTTATAGTAACCATGTCCAAACCCAGCATGTCTGAACCCAACTTAATATAAACCCTATTTAATCCTTTATATTAAATAAGGGAACTTGTTGGCAAATACAAAGGTTTCGCAGACCAAACGGACGTCATACTTTCCTTAGTTTATTTGATCAAACCTCATCAATACAAAGGTTTCGCAGACCAATTATTTAATCTTTCATATTAAATAGGGGAACTTGTCGGCAAATACAAAGGTTTCGCAGACCAACTTAATTATTTATATTAAATAGGGGAACTTGTCGGCAAATACAAAGGTTTTGCAGACCAAACTAACGTCATACTTTCCTTAGTTTATTTGATCGAGCCTCATCCTCAAGTCTTGTGTTTATCCTTGGGGATAGATATAGGATTTCAGGTACAATACTCTTTTATTAAACTATGAAAAATATGGGGTCAGTTTGATTTCATACTTCAACGTCCTTCCGAAGCGAGCGGCAGGATTTCGATTCTAGCGACCGACAGCTTCTTACGGGCAACTCTCCACAAACCAACCCGAAATAACGCCGATAGTCCATTTACTTTAAATCTATTTCAAGTCTTCTGATCTTCAATTTCAACAGCTCCGTAAGTATAAACTTGAGTCACAGTAAAGCGTCCTAACCAAGGAGACTTCAATTTCCCAAGGAATAACTTTAGCCTTATGTTGTAAAGCAAAACTTCTTGTCCTGGTTCAAAGTTCTTTTGTTTAATCTTCCAATGATGCCATAACTTTAGTTTCTCCTTATAAATTTTGTCATTATCATAAGATTCATTTCTTAATTCTTCCAATTCATTTGATTGTAACAATCTCTTCTTACCAGCATCTTTCAAATTATAATTGAGTTCTTTAATCGCCGAATATGCTTTATGCTCTAATTCCACTAGTAAGTGACAAGTCTTTGCAAAAATTAGTCTACAATGAGTCATTCCNACTTAACTATTACTTGTCCTCAAGTAATTTTAGTACTATATAAAAGTTATGATCTACCGCAGTAAAGTTTTATTTCAGAAGTACTATAAGTTTGATTTAAATAAAAATCATAGTGAGATTTTCAGAAAATATTCAAGTAATTGAATTAACTCTGTAGCGACAATATTATCTAGTCATCAAGTCTAAGAGTTCTAGTCTTCTATTCATTTTAAGAATGTAATATGTTGTAATATTAAGTCACTTAGAATATTCAAAAGATAGAAACTTCATGAGAACTCTACTAGTAAAAGATCAATTCCATAAATATAAGTTTTGGAATGTATTTAAGTTTTCCCTTTAGGTAGGTCTAGTGAAGTCAGTTTTTGATTAGGCATATCCTCAAGCTTCTCCTCACTTTCATAATTTTTTCTTTCTTTTCTCTTTTTTCATTTGGATTGCTTTCAATCCTAAATATTTTTCTTTTCTTTTTAGGGATTGTTTTCAATCATTTCTTTTTTCCTTTTTCAAGTGAGAATTACTATATCTGGATAGTCTTTAATGATTTTCAACTTCACTTTTCTTTCCCTAAATTTGAAACTCAAAGCATTCCTTTACCTTATAAGTATTTCATAGCCTTTACATCATTGAGCCCTAATCTTTTCTTCTCAAATGAATTTCCAGATTCTTATTACTTCAAGATATGGTTTCCTTTACTTTAAATAGTTAACTATAACCTTATTCTCTTATACTAAAATATCTTAAGTTACAAAATTAATTTTCATTAAATATTTCTTTAAATCTACCATAATATTTAAATAGTTACAAAAATATAGTTACTTGAATTAATTTCACTACATGAAATCATATAAATAATTTTTGAAAATATTGAAATAGAGGACATCTGATAGTTAATCTTTTTCTTCCCTCCCCAAACTTTAAATTTTTAAATATGAAATAATACAAGTGGAAGGAAAAACTATAAATATTAATCATACCTCAGTATTGTAGGCATTTTCATCATTCTGAAATATTTGCAGACCTTCTCAACATTTCTGTTCACCTGGTTTGTAATATTAGGGGAAGCTTCTACACATAAATCATTAGAGGAATTTCTGGGTAATGAAATTTTGAAATAAGTATAAAACTAAAACAATAAACAAGCACAACATTTCCTAACACAACCACAATACTAAACAAAATAATTAAAATTAACTTGCGAAAATAAAAATCACATTACATTACAAAATACTACTCAACATCTATTAAACTACACATACACATTTAACTATAACATTAACTTAATAAAAAAAATTAAAAATCATCCAAGTACAACAAAATAATAAAAATGAAAGTCTAAATACACAAACATCCATTTCTATTACAACAAACTTACAGAAATAAAAGTAGAAATATAAGTACATCAATTCATTCAATATCAAAATCCCAAGCTATATCTATATCAACTTGATCAACAGGTGGATTGGGCTGATACTGAGTATATCGGGGGCACTCATGAAATGTAACATCAGACTCACCTCTGTAGTGTCGATCTTGATTCATAGTAAGCTACCTCAAAATTTGAATGCCTCTGCGTACTCACTATCATAATCGTGTCGACGTTCTAAATCTCCAATCCTTTCACTTATCAATTCTATGCTCTTCCGCTGTAAGGTAAACTCATTCATCAAATCAACGAGACTTTCATTTATTAATTCTATGCTCTTCCGCTGCAAGGTCAACTCATTCATCAAATCAGAGAGCATCCTTTCACTTATTAAGTCTATATTTTTTTGCTGCAAGGTCAACTCATTCATCAAATCAGAGAGGGTACGGAACTAGAAGGTGGAAGGTCATAACTTGTAGAGGGAACATCTCTACTAGTAGAAGGTTCTTAGAACTAGAAGGTGGAAGGTCATAACTTGTAGAGGGGACATCTCTACTAGTATAAGGTTCTTGTTCAAGTCTATGCTCTTCCGCTGCAAGGTCAACTCATTCATCAAATCAGAGAGGGTAGGGGATTAGGTGGAAGGTCATAACTTGTAGAGGGGACATCTCTACTAGTAGAAGGTTCTTGATTTCTACTCCCAGTTCTCCATTTCTCATGAGATTCATAAGTCTTTAAATTAGCCTTACTAATGGTTTTCATAGGATAAACCCATTCTTCATCTCCAATCTCCACTCCATAAAGTTTGCAAATTGTATAAATAAGTCCAGGATGTCCTAGACCTCCACTAGTCTCACTCCTCGTTGTAGTCAATATATTCTTAAGAATTATTCTCCTCACATTTATAGTTCTAATATTCTGAATACAAAAATTCATAATAGCTCTATCTCTAGTTACTTCACTATGGTGATACCCACATTTATATTTCTATTATTCTGAATATAGAAATTCAGAATAGCTCTATCTCTTGTTACCTCACTATGGTGATAAGTCAGTAACGAGTGAGGAAATAAAATAGTGTCACGCCTTAGAGGTGGCATTCAACATGGAAGCAGAAAAATTTACCCGTTCTCGCCGCTTTATCTACCATGTTCCTTTCCAATCAGTGAGAAAGTTGATCACATCATTAAGGGGCCTTCCATCGGACTAAATGATTCATATTGGCAGTATAAGAGTCTGGGACTTCATAAAAAGTGTTGATGCGGGTAGCAGTAAACTCAACAGGAAATCCACGCACTTGAACAATTCTGTCATCAGAATAAATCACATTGGCATAGAACTCCTTCACAACATTTGCATCAGCTTTGTTGGTGGTGTAACAGAAGTTTTTCCACCTCCGCTCGGCAATAACTCGTTCGATTTCTCCTTCTGGATTTTCAAAAACTCGAGCTTGTATGCACTTCTTTCCTTTAAATATGGAAGTAAATTTTGTTTGAGCCATCACATTGATGAAGCGAGACTCGTCAAACTCAACTCTCCTCTTTTGATGTGGAGCCATTTCAATCTAATAAAATTATAGAAAAATTCAAAATTACTTCAAATATGCAAATCATGGCTTCCAATAGGAAATTTTAAGTGTTTAACATTAAGATCCATGAATTTCTTCCAAAATTTTCTTCACATTCTCAAATTTTTGGGATCTCCTCAATGTGAAAGAAATCCATGGTGAAAAACAAATATTTTTAACTTGGAGTGAAGCTCTTACTTAGAGATGATCAAATCCGGTGTCAAAAAGCCTTGAAATCTCCTTCTAATCCAAGATCTTTCAAGCCCTAGGTCAAAAATGGCATTTTTAGGTGGAAGGGGATGATGAATAGTTGCGGTTGACAGGTAAAAATCGTGGTTAAAGGTGTTTTTTTGTGAGCTCCCCGCCGACGGGGTCAGAATGGAAATTCTTCAGTGAAATCCTCTTCTATTAACTTCATCCTCCTCATTAGTCTTAATAAGTTATCTTCTAAATGTCTAGAGTGCTCAAAATGTTCCTTCATCCTCCAGTCTAGATGATCGAAGAAATCAGAGATATTATTAATCACATTCATGACATTTTGTACCTCATTTTCCAATTTCTTAATTTGGCATAAGATCACCAAAGACTTATCAGGGACTAACGGTTGAACTAGTAGTGAATTTTGAGATGATTGATCTACTATGATGGTCATGTCATTTTCATCTTCAAGATCTGAGAATCTCTCAGTTGGATCTAAAAGCTTCCAATGTAGCAGTACCTTTTCCTAATTTTCATAGGACACTTGGAATTGACTGCAAAGTGAGAAAATTATGGGTGGGGTGTCCAATCCCATAAGTTGATCCATGAACGATCAGGCCCAAAACCGACTTCACAATTATTGATCCAATGTCAATCGGCAGTCCCCTTTGGATGCATTAATTCAAAATGACACTTTCTTTAGAAACTTTACCGATCTTAATTGTCGGTAACAGTTTAGCAAAAATGAAAAAGCGCAAATGTTTCAAAATAGGATTTAGGAGTGTCGCAGAAAAACTAACATACCCATTTTCTCTTGTTTCCCTGTCGTCAGTTTCGTCCATTAAATATTGGTAAATCTCATTCATATGGTTTCTTGTTGGGACGAAATTGGAATAGTGGCAGATAGGAACATTCTCTATCATGTATAATTTGTTGATCCGTACAGGAGTGAAAGTAATCCATCTTCCTTGCACATAAACAATTTCTTGGTTGATTACATGTAAATTTGCAAAAAATTATTTCACCACTGGAACAACCATGACGGCGGTAGTGTAGCACAACACTTTCAATCTTCACTGCACTATTGTTTCTTTAATATCCATCGTGGGATTATTCAATCCATGATTTACGAATCCTCGTTCCTTGATCAATCGTTTCTTCGTTAAGAACTTGTTGAAGATTCACTACCCTTCCACACTAATAAACTTTCACCGATTGAAAACTCACATTATGGGATTCTCAAGGGAATTGGACACCATAGGAATGAAATTGGTGGAGTTTCACTTCACTTTTGGAGGGAAAATATGAGCTAGAAATTGAATTTTTGAGTTTAAACAGACAATTCTCACCCAAAAACCTCAAAAAACCGCCATTTGAACCCAAGTAAACGCCAATTCGCCGATCTCACCATTGGCGGGGTCGATGGCGCCATCGGCACACCTCTGTATCAATCTTGTCTAGACTCTCGGGAAAAACCTGCCATCAGCAGCGTGTATGGCGTCGTCGGTGCCCAAGGTAAAAATTGCACAGTTTTGCTATGGTCCGAATGCGTTCCAATTTTTGTGCATGGATCCATTTTTTATGATGTTTCAAGGGTAAATAAGAGTAGTAGAGATTAATACTACCACAAACTAACAATAATTTAAAGATTCAAGGATAAATATGAGTAGTAGAGTTCAATACTACCACAAACTAATGATAATTTCAAATTTAAGGGTAAATAAGAGTAGTAGAGCTTAATACTACTATAAACTAACAATAAATTTAAATAAAACTACTATAATCGTGATAAAAGTAAAGATAAATATGGGTTGCCTCCCATAAAGCGCTTGGTATAACCTTGTCAGCCCGACCTATTCAGGTGTCATTCAGGTTGACTGATCATTAAAACCTCTTTATAATTTGGTTTTTTACCCTCATAATATGGTTTTAATCTGTGTTCATTTACTTTAAATCTATTTCCCGTCTTCTGATCTTCAATTTCAACAGCTCCGTAAGTATAAACTTGAGTCACAGTAAAGGGTCCTAACCAACGAGACTTCAATTTTTCAGGAAATAACTTCAGCCTAGTGTTGTAAAGTAAAACTTCTTGTCTTGGTTCAAAGTTCTTCTGGTTAATCTTTTGATAATGCCATAACTTTAATTTCACCTTATAAGTCATGTCGTTATAATAAGACTCATTTCGTAATTCTTCCAATTCATTTAATTATAATAATCTCTTCTTACCAGCATCTTTCAAATTATATTTGAATTCTTTAATCGCCCAATATGATTTATGCTCCAATTCTACTGGTAAGTGACAAGTCTTTCCAAAAATCAATCTGTAAGGAGTCATTCCAATAGGAGTTTTATAAGCAGTCCTGTAAGCCCATAATGCAGTATCTAGTTTAGTGGACCAATCTATTCTACTAGGGATTATAGTCTTTTCAAGTATTTGTTTAATCTCTCCATTAGAAACTACAGCTAACCCACTAGTTTGAGGATGATAGGCAGTAGAGATTCTATGAATAACATTAATTTTTTCTGCCAATCTCTGAATATATTTACTTCTAAAATGGGATCCTCCATCAGTGATAATCATTCTAGGCATTCTCTATCTAGTGAAAATATTTTTCATTAAAAATCTTGAAACACTTTTAACATCACAACGAGGTAAAGTTTGTGCTTTAATCTACTTAAAAATGTAGTCCACTACAAATAATATATATAAGTTTCCAAATCAAGGAATAAATGGTCCCATAAAATCTAATCCCTAAACATCAAAGATCTCAACTTCTAACATGAAATTTAGAGGCATTTCATTTCTTCTAGATATATTGCCTACTCATTGACATCGATCACAAGTTTTTATGTATCTATAAACATCTGTAAAGATAGTAAGACAATAAAATCCAACTTCTAAAACTTTATAAGCAGTTTTTATCAATCTTACATCTCTAAAGATAGTAGGCCGATAAAATCTAGCTTGTAAAATTTTATAAGCAGTTTTATCAATCCCAAAATATGATGGTAGGCCAACAAAATCCAGCTTGTAAAATTTTATAAGCAGTTTTATCAATCCCAAAATGTCTCTAGGCCAATAGAATCCAGCTTGTAAAATTTTATAAGCAGTTTTATCAGTTTCAAAATGTCCTAAAAATTCTGAATCATGACATTTTTGAATGATTAGCTCAGTTTCTTCATAAGGTACACATCTCCTCATAATCAGATCATTATATTATTTATATAAGTAAGGCTCATCCCAAAAATATGCTTTTGCATCATGAATGAATTTCCTTTGTTGTTGCAGTGTCAGCATAGGTGACAAAGTTTCACTTACAATATAGTTAACAATATCAACATACCATGGTATTTTTCACTCATTAATATTATAAAGTTGTTCATGAGTGAAACTGTCTGTAATTTCATTGTCTGTGTCAGATAATTCTTGATTTTCTAATTTTGACAAATGATCAGCAATTTGATCAAATTCTTGCATCAAAAGTATCCATCTAATCAATCTTGGTTTGACATCCTTCTTTTGCATCAGATATTTAATAGCAGAGTGGTCAGTATGCACAACACATTTAGCTCCAATTAAATAAGATCTAAATTTATCTAAAGCATACACATTGGCTAGTAACTCTTTTTCAGTAACAGTTTAATTAATTTGTGCATCATTAAGAGTTTTACTAGCGTAGTATATAACTTTAAAAATCTTATAATACCTTTATCCAAGGACAGCTCTAATAGCATAATGACTAGCATCACACATCAGTTCAAATTATTTCTCCCAGTTAGGTGAAACTATAATAGGGGCTGTGATTAATTTTTCCTTTAATAACACAAAGGCATTTAAACAACTTTTAGTAAATTCAAATTTCTTGTCCTTCTCTAAAAGTTGGCTTAGAGGTTTAGTAACTTTTGAAAAATCTTTAATAAAATGCCTTCAAAACCACCAGATCAAATTCTTGCATCAAAAGTATCCATCTAATCAATCTTGGTTTGGCATCCTTCGTTTGCATCAGATATTTAATAGCAGAGTGATCAGTATGCCCAACACATTTAGCTCCAATTAAATAAGATGTCAATTTATCTAAAGCATACACATTGGCTAGTAACTATTTTTCAGTAACAGTATAGTTAATTTATGCATCATTAAGAGTTTTACTAGCATAGTATATAAATTTAAAAATTTTTTAATACCTTTGTCCAAGGACAGTTCCAATAGCATAATCACTAGCATCACACATCACTTCAAATGGTTTCTCCCAGTTAGGTGAAACTATAATAGGGGTTGTGATTAATTTTTCCTTTAATAACTCAAAAGCATTTAAACAACTTTCAGTAAATTCAAATTTCTTGTCCTTTTCTAAAAGTTGGCATAGAGGTTTAGTAATTTTTGAAAAATCTTTAATAAAACGCCTGTAAAGTTCCTTTTCTAAAAGTTGGCATAGAGGTTTGGTAATTTTTGAAATATCTTTAATAAAACGCCTGTAAAATCCACATGTCCAAGAAAACTCCTAACGTCTCTTACATTAGTAGGAGGTGTTAGTTTAGATATAACTTGAATTTTTGCAGGGTCATGTCCAAGAAAACTTCTAACCTCTCTTATATTAGTAGGAGGTGTTAGTTTAGATATAACTTTAATATTAGCAGGGTCTTCTTCCATACCATCTTCTAAAATTTTATGCCATAATACAATTCCTCTTGCAACCATAAATTGACATTTCTCCCAATTAAAATTTTATGCCCTAATACAATACCTGGCGAGTCTTCTCGTTCCACCACCTGAAACATAAAAGTGTGTTTAAGGGCATTTATGAAGAGCAGGAAAAGTAAAGCTATGGTGATTTTCCTAACTCTATGTTGTATTTTTGTGAGTCCTTAAAAGTTTAATTAAGGATGATTTCATTGAGCAAAGTATATTAAGTTTAATAGACCTCTAAGGTATCCAACAAGTTAGGAGGAGGAAACACGTCCATGCCTCCCTCTCACCAACTGATGAAAAGCCTCGATTTCATTTAAACCTATTATGTTGCTTAATGGTTCATCATGTAAATACTTCTAATGCTCAGTGAACATTGATGTCTTAATTAACCCTAAGAAAGCGGAATTATTATTTATCGGTTAATTTGAAAATTATGTGAGTGAGATTCCTTAAAGGGCGAGATGGTGTAACATGAACACTTAGCCAATTTTTTTNAAAATGGGATCCTCCGTCAGTAATAATCATTCTAGGCATTTCGTATCTAGTGAAAATATTTTTCATTAAAAACCTTGAAACAATTTTAGCATCTTAACGAGGTAAAGCTTGTGCTTCAATCCACTTAAAAACGTAGTCCACTGCAATTAATATATATAAGTTCCCTAATGAATGAATAAATGATCCCTAAAAATCTAATCCCCAAACATCAAAGATCTCAACTTTTAACATGAAATTCAGAGGCATTTCATTTCTTCTAGATATATTGCCTACTCGTTGACATTGATCACAAGTTTTTATGTATCTATAAACATCTCTAAAGATAGTATGCTATTATCACAAGTCTTTATATATCTATAAACATCTCTAAATATAGTAGGCCAATAAAATCCAGCTTTTTCACAAGTTTTTATGTATCTATAAACATATCTAAAGATAGTAGGCCAATAAAATCCAACTTGTAAAATTTATTAAATCGATCACAAGTTTTTATATATCTATAAACATCTCTAAATATAGTAGACCAATAAAATCTAGCTTGTAAAATTTTATAAATAGTTTTATCAAATTCTCACATCTCTAAAGATAGTAGGCCGATAAAATCTAGCTTGTAAAATTTTATAAGCAGTTTTATCAATCCCAAAATATCCTCCAAATTCAGAATCATGACATTTCTGAATGATTAGCTCAGTTTCTTCATAAGGTACACAACTTCTCATAATCAGATCCTTACATTATTTATATAAATATGGCTCATCCCAAAAATATGCTTTCGCATCATGAATGAATTTCCTTTGTTGTTGCAATGTCATCATAGGTGGCAAAATATCACTTACAATATAGTTAACAATATCAGCATACCATGGTTTTTGCCACTCATTAATATTATAAAGTTGTTCACGAGGGAAACTGTCTGTAATTTCATTGTCAGTGTCAGATAATTCATGGTTTTCTAATCTCAACAAATAATCAGCAATTTGATTATCAGTTCCCTTTCTATCAATAACCATAATATCAAATTCTTGTATAAAAAATATCCATCTAATCAACCTTGGTTTGACATCCTTCTTTTGCTTCAAATATTTAATAGTAGAGTGATGAGTGTGCACAACACATTTAGCTCGAATTAAATAAGATTTAAATTTGTCCAAGGCATATACAATGGCCAATAACTCTTTTTCAGTAACATTATAATTAATTTGTGCATCATTGAGAGTTTTTCTAGCATAGTATATAACTTTAAAAATCTTTTCATACATTTGCCCAAGGACAGCTCCAATAGCATAATCACTAGCATCACACATTAACTTTAATAACTCGAAGGCATTTAAACAGCTTTCAGTAAATTCAAATTTCTTGTCCTTTTCTAAATATTGGCATAGAAGTTTGGTAATTTTGGAAAAATCTTTAATAGAACGCCTCTAAAATCCAACATGTCCAAAAAAACTCCTAATCTCTCTTACATTAGTAGGAGGTGTTAGTTCAGATATAACTTGAATTTTTGTAGGGTCTGCTTCCATACAATCTTCCAAAATTTTATGCCCTAACACAATTCCTCCTGCAACCATAAATTGACATTTCTCCCAATTCAGAACCAGATTAGTTCTTTCACATAACTCTAAAACTTTTTCAAGATAATTTAAGCATGTGTCAAATGATGTTCCAAATACAGAGAAATCATCCATAAATACTTCCAATCCATCATCAATTAGCTTACTAAATATAGACATCATACATCTCTGGAATATTGCAGATGCATTACATAATCCAAAAGGCATTCTTCGAAAAGCAAAAGTTCTAAAAGGACAAATAAATGTTGTCTTTTCTTGATCCTTGGGAGCAATTGGAGTATGATGGTAAACGGTATATCCTTCTAAAAAACAAAAATATTTTTGCCAGCAAGTTTATCTACTATTTGGTCTAAAAAGGGTAAAGGGAAGTGATCTTTCCTGGTGACAGTATTTAATTTTCTATAATCAATGCAAATACGCCACCCAATAATTTGTCTGATAGGTGTTAATTCATTTTTTTCTTTTATTTTAATAATCACTCCTCTTTTCACCCAGTAACTTTTTGGATATGTATTAATTCATTATTTTCTTTTGTTTCAACAGTCACTCCTTTTTACGAGTCTGATAGGTATTAATTCATTATTTTCTTTTGTTTCAACAGTCACTCTTCCTTTTTTAGGAGCTTGTCTGATAGGTATTAATTGATTATTTTATTTTGTTTCAACAGTCACTCCTTTCTTAGGAACACAATGAATAAACTTACTCATGCACTATCTGAAATAGGATATATAATTCCAGTGTCTAACCATTTCAAAATTTATACCCACGCACTATTTGAAATAGGATATATAATTCCAGTGTCTAACCATTTCAAAATTTCCTTCTCAACTACTTCTTTCATCATAGGATTTAATCTCCTTTGTGGATCAACTCTCAGTTTATATTATTCATCTAATATAATTTTGTGCATACAGATTGAAGGATTTATTCCCTTAATATCAGCTAAGGTCAAATCAAAAGCTTTCTTATATCTTTTCAATATATCTAACAGCCTTTACTCTTGCAAATCATTTAATTCTGAAGATATAATAACAGGTAAAGTAGATGAGTCTCCCAGAAACACATACTTCAAGTGGCTAGGCAATATTTTCAACTCAAGTTCAGATGGTTTTATAATTGACAAAACTAGATTCTTATCAGCATTTTCTGTAATATCCAGCATCTAAAATATTTCATGAACATAATCTAATTCTTCATTTTCTAATTCATCCAAAATAACTTCATCACTCTTTTTAAATTGTTCTTTCTCTTCAAAATGTTCTTTAAAATGTTATTATCTCTTTCAACAGCAAGGTATTTCATAGATTTCACTTATCTCTTTCAACAGCAAGGTATTTCATAGATTTCACCAAAAACATCATTATCTCTTTCAACAACAGGGTATTTCATAGATTTCGCAATGTTAAAAGTCACTTCTTGACCAATTATCTCTTTCAACAGCAGGGTATTTCATAGATTTCACAATGTTAAAAGTCATTTCTTGATTGTTAACTTTCATAGTTAATTCTCCTTATCTCTTTCAACAGAGGGTATTTCATAGATTTTGCAATGTTAAAAGTTACTTCTTGATCGTTAACTCTCATAGTTAGTTCTCCTTTTTGAACATCTATGATAGCTTTTCTAGTAGCTAAAATGGTATCCCTAAAATGATAGGTATTTCTAATCTATCATAGCTTTTCCAGTAGCTAAAAATGGTCTCCCTAAAATGATAGGTATTCCTTTATATTCCTCATATCTATCATAGCTTTTCCAGTAGCTAAAAATGGTCTCCCTAAAATGATAGGTATCTCTTTATCTTCCTCCATATCCCAGTAGCTAAAAATGTTCTCCCTAAAATTATAGGTATTTCTTTATCTTCCTCCATATCTAAAGTGAAATCCACAGGAAAGATAAATTTATCAACTTTTACTAACACATCTTCTATAACTCCCTCACGATAAGTAACTGAACGATGCGCTAACTAACGAGTTACTAACACATCTTCTATAACTCCCTTAGGATATGTAACTGAATGATCCGCTAACTGTAGAGTTACAAAAGTACCACATCTTCTATAACTCCCTTAGGATATGTAACTGAACGATCCACTAACTGAAGAGTTACAACAGCCCTTAGGATATGTAACTGAACGATCCACTAACTGAAGAGTTACAAAAGTAGGTGAGACTTCAAACCTAATCTTTTGAAAATTGATAGAGGCATAAGATTAATGTTGACTCCCAAATCACATTAAGCTCTTCCATAAAATTTTTCACCGATAGCACATGGTATAGTGAAACTGTCAGTATCTTTTAATTTTTCAAGAAGTGTTTTTTGAATAATTGCACTACACTCTTCGCTAAGTGCAAAAAGTTCGTTATTAGTGAACTTCCTTTTCTTGTTCAGAATGTCTTTCACATAATTGGGCATTTGCTCTAAAACTTCTATGATGGGAATATTTATCGTTAACTTCTTAAGAATTTCTAAAAATTTCAAAAATTATTTATTCTATTTGTGTTGCTTCAATCTTTGAGGAAACGGTGGTGGAGGTTTCTCTACAGCAATCTTCATTGGTGTAAATGGATATTCTGGGTATTCATGATCCTTTTCTTTTTCGGTATCCACTTTCTCTTTTTCAGTTTCCTTTTTTTGTACTCTTGTCTCCACTTCTTTTCCACTTCGTAATTGTATCGCTTTTATCTATTCTTTTCCTTGATCTTGAGGATTTGGTTCCACAGTACTAGGAAAAGTTCCTAATGTTTGGTTACTAAGCGCAGTAGCGATATGCTCTAATTGTTTTTCAATATTCTTAATAGCAATTGATTTTGTAATTGATTTCCTTGAATTTATAATTGATTTCCTTGATTCTGCAATTGTTGACACATGATTTTGTAATTGATTTCCTTGAATTTATAATTGATTTCCTTGATTCTGCAATTGTTGACCAATATTTAATATCAGCTCTTCCATAGACAACTTCTTCTCCATAGTTTGAGTGTTATTGTTAAATCTTGGAGGATAAGAAGGTTCATAGTTAACATTTCCTTAAATATCAACTCTTCCATAGACAACTTCTTCTCCATAATTTGAGTGTTACTGTTCAATCCTAGAGGATAAGAAGGTCTATAGTTAGCATTTCCTTTGATATCTCCTTAATTTGAGTGTTGCTGTTAAATCCTAGAGGATAAGAAGCTCTATAGTTTATATTTCCTTGGTTGGATCCTAATGGGTTCACTAGGTTGTTTGCCCATTGTTGATTTGTAGAAGAATTATTATTCCAATTGAATTTTGGATGATTCTTCCAACAATGTTATAATAGTTCGAATAAGGGTAATTGGTCTATTAATAGCGTTTACAGTCTCATATGAAGGATGAACATCCACAAATTTCCCAGATGAATTCTCTTCCATCATAGGAGGTGTTGGAGAATAATTCATCCCATAATAATCTAATTTCTTTGATATTGCAGCAATTTGCGAAGCCAACAACAGAATCATGGATACTAGCTACTCTTTTAGGATTTACCCTTTTAGAGGGCCATTGAAAATTGCTGGTAGTCATCTCTTCTATTAATGAATAAGCCTCATTAAAATGTTTTGACATTAATGAACCACCAACCGCAACATCTATAATCTATCAAAGTGATCCCACTAATCCATTATAAAAAGTTTGAATTATCAACGAATCCGGTAACAAATGATGAGGGCACTTCCTAAGAAGATCTTTATATCTCTCCCAAGCTTCATATATCGACTCTCCATCAATCTGACAAAATGATGTTATGTCATTTAAGCTTCATATATTGACTCTCCATCAATTTGACAGAATGATGTTATGTCATTTCTAAGTTTAGCAGTTCATATATTGACTCTCCATCAATCTGACAGAACGATGTTATGTCATTTCTTAGTTTAGCAGCACCAGTCTGGTAATGAATGATGAGGGCAATTTCTAAGAAGATCTTTAAATCTCTCCCAAGCTTCGTATATTGACTCTCCATCAATCTGACAGAACAATGTTATGTCATTTCTAAGTTTAGCAGTTTTTCGACTCTCCATCAATCTGACAAAATGATGTTATGTCATTTCTAAGTTTAGCAGTTTTGGATGTCATTTCTAAGTTTAGCAGTTTTGGATGGAGGAAAATATTTGGATAGAAATTTCAGTGAAAGTTCTCCCCAAATGTTATGTCATTTCTAAGTTTAGTAGTTTTAGATGGAGGGAAATATTTGGATAGAAATTTCTATTGTCATTTCTAAGTTTAGCAGTTTTGGATGGAGGGAAATATTTGGATAGAAATTTCTGTGAAGGTTCTCCCCAAGTTCTAATTGATCCTGGTGCTAATAAATTTTTCCACATCTTAGTCTTATCCCTCAGTGAAAAAGTAAAAAGTCTAAGTCTAACAGCATCGTTTGAGACTCTGTCATATTTAAAAGTAGCACCGAGTTCTAAAAAATTAGCAAGGTGTAAATTAGGATCTTCATTTGGTGTACCTCTGAAATGATTGTTTTGTACCATTTGGATAATAACAGGTTTAAGCACAAATGAATTAGCAGCTACATCAAGATTTTGGATAGATAAGTGAATTTCATCTGTTATAGGATTTACATAATTTCGTAGGGGTCTAGGTTAGTGTTCATTTTCTATTCCTTGAATGTGCAGGTTATTTTCCATTATATCAGAATTTCTAAGTTGTCTTCTCAATCTTCTAATCTTTCTAACAGTGCGTTCTAATTCTGAATCGTATGGTATAAAATTTTCATGTCCAAATTTATGCATACAATTTTGAAATCAGTACACAGTAAGACAATTAACTAAATATAAAAATAAGTTGCAATGCAAGTAAAAATTTTCTAATAACCCTAATTTGTCTATTACTCTAATTATGATTTTTGTTTACTCACTCACCAGCAATGGCGCCAAACACTTGACTGCAAATTTATATATGCTTAAAAATATAAGTATTTAATACTGCTGCTAAAAGATTTAATTCCTCAGCAACTGTACCAAAACATAAAAATATAACTATTTAATACTGCTGCTAAAAGATTTAATTCCTCAGCAACGACACCAAAACTTAATAATGGTTATAGATTCTGCTGCTAAAAGATTTAATTCCTCAGCAACTGCACCAAAAACTTAATAACAATTATAGATTCGATAAAGATGTATATATAAAATATTCAATAATGGTAAAGTCACACTTATCAATGCAAGTATACGATAAATATGGACATAATAAATATTCAATAATTGTAAAGTCACACTTATCAACGCAAGTATACATATCGCAATATGGACGTAATAAATATTCAATAATTGTAAAGTCACACTTATCAACGCAAGTATACGTATAGATGGACGTAATAAATATTCAATAATTGTAAAGTCACACTTATCAACGCAAGTATACGTATCGATCAGATTTAATTCCTCAGCAACTGCACCAAAACTTAATAACAGTTATAGATTCGATAAAGATTTACTCACTCAATCACTCCCTGACAACGGCGCCAAAAACTTGACAGTGACTTTTTATATGCTTAAAATATAAGATAAATATGGATGAAACGGCGCCAAAAACTTCACAGCGACTTTATATATGCTTAAAATATAAGATAAATATGGACAGATTTAATACTGCTGCTAAAAGATTTAATTCCTCAGCAACTGTACCAAAACTTAATTACAGTTATGGATTCGATAAAGATGGATGTATATAATTCAGCAACTGCACCAAAAACTTAATAGCAGTTATAGAGTCGATAAAGATGTATGTATAAAAATATTCAATAATTGTAAAGTCACACTTATCAACGCAAGTATACGTATCACTCAAGTAATATAGGGCTCTAACAGAGTCCTAGATATCGATCCCACAAGGAGTAAGATTAGAACTACGAACTAAAATTTTAGAAAAGCAATACTTTAATAGCAACAACAAAGTTCAAGTTGCTTATCTGTCACTAATAGGAAATTGAAATAAATATGTAATTTTAATAAATATTAAATAACTAAATATACTAATGAGGTTTCTAATGTGATATTCAATATATAAAAAACATCCTTCTCCTTCTTAAGAAATTATAGTGAATGGATAAAATGAATCAGTTCAATTTAAATTGTGCCAAATCGGAGCATACATATTCCTTACTATTTGGTCTAGGCAAAAAAAATATTGACAAATCCTACGCTTGTTTACTGAATCTGCGGCTAGGCTGGGAGGATACCGGCTCTAACTTCGGAGCTCCCACATTCCCCTCGCCTGAGGGCTAACATCTACACTTCAACAGCTAAATGATAGGACCGAATTTGGGATTTTACTCTGTCACTCTAAAATCTCCAATTCTACATCCGATAATATTATTTCCCTATTTATTTGCACCCAAGTTCCAAGGGTTTTGACCTCCCTGAATCTTGGATGTAATCTTCACTTTAGTTATAAAACTCAATATATTTTAACAAATCAGTTTGCCAGATTGAAAGTAAATTAAGATCGAAGTGAAAAGATCATTAAAATTTCTTAAAAATTTTCATGGCTTCATCAATTCAAATTACCATTTCACATACCTCAAGACAAGGAGAAAGACAGAGAAAACTACTCATATCTCATGGGGAAAACACGACAAAACTCGAAATTCATATATAAAATGAAAGTCATACAAACTACAACAATAAATAAACTTATCTCTAATTTCTCCCCAAGAAAACTCCTCAAAGTTCCTCTAAATCTCTTCCTTTCTTTACATCACACAGAATTCCTCTTTAAAACTGCAAGGAGGAAGAAATCTCTCACTTTCCCTCCACTCTTACAATCTTTCGAAGAATTCCTCACAATTTTGACACTCTAGTAAATTCTCTATACACTAATGGGACCTCTCTAACCTCGAGGACCTTTCTAATTTTTGGACAAAATCTTCTTTTAAAGTTGTGGATGAGCTTTCCCAAGAGTTGCCTAAGCATCCCTTCAAAATTTGTCCTCATCCAAAGCATAGTTGGACATAATCGCCGAGCTCGCCGTCGGTAGCCTCGAGGGCGCCCTCGGTGGATCTTTTTAATGAATTAATTCTGGAGTCTCGGGAAAATCTCGTCATCGGCGGGGTCGATGGCTCCATCGGCGCCCTAGTTCAATTCTTCACAGTTTGGTCCTTTTCGCTCTAAATTCACTCCTTTTTGCATCTTTTTGCTCCAATGGCCCTAATTCATCATTCCTACAACAAAACATAAAAAATACCTTTCTTTAAAGTGTAATTTCATCAAAAACAGTATAAAATAGGTATAAAATCTCAACATATTTTCCTCTGGTCACCTCGTACTTGTGCTCAAAAAGCCTATTCTTGCACGCCGCAAAATAGGTGGAAAATTTGAGCCAACATGGGAATGACCATTTGTCGTTGAAAAGGTTTACATAGGAGTCTACTAGTTAGTGGACTTCCAGGGTGAAAGACCCATGTTACCAATAAATGGACGATATCTGAAAACATATTACGCAACCTGATGCTGCTTATATTTCCTTGCTTTGAAACATTGAAACTTTGATGGTTTTGGGGTTATCTATGTGACTAAATGTCTATGACCGGGTCAAAATTTTGTAATTAACCTCTCTATAATGAAAATTTTGAGAAAAATATTTTCAACTTCAAATTTTCTTCTTTCCACTTTTGAGTATAATGTTCCAGAAAAATTAAACGAAATTCATACATAAATAAATAATTCATTTCACTAAAGTAAGTTAAAACTCACTTCAATAAATACTTTTTTTTGTTCTTGTTCATGCCAAGTTTCGGCCCACTGACGTTTTTCCCGTCATCTGTAGAAAAATAGTCAAGATAGAGGCTGATCTTTGCCTTCAATGATGGCTAGAGCCTCACACTAAATAAGGAGATGGCGCCGCAGGGCAATACCATAGACTTCAACATGGATTTTAACCAGGTTGACATGGACTATGAAAGTCCTCTCATGAATGTAGTCAGCTGCAGAGAGAAAGAGGGATTGCCTTCACTGCTGATGGTGACTACCAAAGATAATGTATCACACAAATGCAAGAACGTGATAATAGAGCAAGATCCGATGAAAGGGCCCAGTCGTCTGCCCCCATGGTTGCTACACTAGCTAGAGGCTTAATATCCGCTAATAACAAACAAATGACTGTCAAGTACTTCTCTTCACAGGACGCAACGCAGGAACACCAGCCGTAAGAAGCAAAGGGCTTTTCTATGACAATAATGCAAATGTCATTGAGAGACGAACAACTTAATCACCCCTATTCCTGAGGGACATATTTATGATCCAGACCTGAAAGAAACTTCTACCAGCCTACCAACCACAGATGAAGAACCAGGGTTCTTCATGGAGTCAGAAACACTTTCAGCTTTAGATGTTTTATGCAAGGGTTGCCCAACAAGCAACGTTAAATTACCGGCAAGGACATCAGCCACAGGGGAGTTTGTAGAATTCCTGGATTGCAATGCTCTACATTTACAACGTTTCAGTACATTAGAAGAGTATACCTCCAGCGCCGATGGGCCTCAAACTTCAGATTTTATGATGGATGAGCCATATGTCCCACTAAAGACAGATCAGTATGTACCATGGAGCCCAGGGTAGTACATCCCGCTAGATGCCGAGTCTCGTATTCCATATCAGCTAGCGGCAGTTTGGGTTCTTGCCAATGTTCAAAGGGAGGAACACCCGTGACAGCTACCAACTCCCAGTACGATGGAGTATTACAAAATAAGCAAAGTAAATGAAAGAAAATTTGAATTTTATGAAGAAGTTCAGGGAAAATTCATCAACATACTGGAGGGATTAGAATTGTACACCAAAGTCCTCTCAGAGACTGATGGACAAAGTATTCTTGACTACATTTTTGACCTAAGGGACAGAGGTCAAGGAGGTTTACTTATGGAAAGGACCTATTCTAAGCCGAGGAAATGGATGTAAGGAAAAGGAAGGATTACTATCCAATGTTGCTGCTGCTACAACTTCACAAATGATAGACATGTGAATCCGCCTAGGATCCTCAAACGCAATCAAGTAGATCTGTTACCACCAATGATAAAGTGGATGATCAAAAGAATGGTCAAATGGAGTATTCTGCCCGCTACCTGCATTCCAAATAATTTTATTATCAACATATATGATGAGGGAGACTGCATACCTCCTCACATTGATCATCATGATTTTGTAAGACCCTTCTGCATGGTCTCATTTCTAAGCAAGAGTAATATTTTATTTGGGAAAGAAATTGACATCATCGGCCCTGGTGAGTTCAGAGGCTATGTGGAGATTCCCCTACCAATTGGCTCAGTGCTCGTTTTTAAACGGAATGGTGCGGATGCCGCCAAACATTGCATTCTACAGGTACGACACCGTAGGGTGTCCGTGACCTTCCGTAGGATGAACGACAGCAAAATACCACATGGATTGCAGCCAGACCCGGACTGGAAGCGCTACTATCATATGAGCTATGAGAGGGTTGTACCTCTAAATACATGCCAAGGGAACTCTCATTCTGGAGCATGACTTAGAAGGTTTACTCGATTAGGAGCTCGTCGTACGTGGTATAGATGGTCAGAGGGCTCACTTTCTTTTTTGTTTGGCAACATGATATGTATCTGATATATTCAGCCTACAATGTCTTCATAGCATGAGATGTTGTGATTTACTTCGACATGGACTATATGCTGTACCTATTTGATGCGTCAGCCTATGTTTGATCTTTGATATTTTGATTGGAACAGATTAATGAAAATTTCTCTAAAAAATGTGTCTTTTTGTCAGTTACTTTTTTGTACGATGGATGGAAGCCACAAACCATGCATTGGTTCAGAATTTTGATACAACAAACCTTTAATGATAAATAAATTTAAATAATTTTTTTATATATAAACAACAAAATAAATTTCTTTTGAAAATCAACCAACTAAAATTAAAATTTTAAAGACATATTTTGAAAAATTAAATGTGATAAAAACAACAAGGAAAGAAAATGAATCTGTTGAGTGGATTCTCTCGTCTTCGAGGTTTCTTACTCTTTCTGTGTGCAACACAACCATCTTTGTTTGCATTAACTCTCTTCACATCCCCGCGGAATTTCACATTTTGCACAAAACCCCACAAAACTCTGTAAATCTTCTTCAACAAAATCAACGTTTTCACATGACATATTTCTGTAAATTCAACATCACAAACTCTCTACACTGTTTTCATATGACTTTTGTGGTCAGTATCCAAATTTTGACTTTCCATATCCGAGGATCGGTGTGAGGCCCCCTCTAATGGATATTAAAGGTTCTGATTCCTTCGAATTTCAAATTATCTGAGGATCAGTGTGAGGCCCCCTTCAGTGGATATTAAAGCTTCTGATTCTTTTAAATTTCAAATTCTCTAAAAATTGGTGTGAGGCCCCCTTCAATGGATATTAAGTCTTCTGATTCCTTCAATTTTCAAATTATCCGAGGATTGGTGTGAGGCCCCCTTCAATGGATATTAAGGCTTCCGATTCCTTGAAATTTCAAATTATCCGAAGATCGGTGTGAGGCCCCCTTCAATGGATGTTAAGGCTTCTGATTCCTTCATATATTCTATTCACATATTTCCCATATATTCACATGTGTGAATCTGCATATTCTCTGCATGACACACATATATCCTCTTGCCACCGCTTGGGTTGGATGTGCGTCCTAGTGATTTCCTTCCTAACATGACGCACACATACTTTCTTTTTACCGCTTGAGTTGGATGTAAGTCTTAGTGCTTTCCTCTTCAATTTAACACATATTCTCTTGTCACCACTTGGGTTGGATGTGAGTCCTAGCGTGACACACACATACTATCTTGTTACCGCTTGAGTTGGATGTGAGTCCTAATGCTTTCCTCCTGAATGTAACATATAAATTCTCTTATCACCGATTGGGTTAAATGTGAGTCCTAGCGTTTTCCTTCCTAACATGACACACACATACTTTCTTGTTACCACTTGAGTAGGATGTGAGTCCTAGTGCTTTCCTCCTCAATGTAACACATATATTATCTTGCCATCGCTTGGGTTCGATGTGAGTCCAAGTTATTTTCTTGCTAACGTGACGCATACATTTTTTTTGTTACCTCTTGATATGGATATGAGTCCTAGTGCTTTCCTTCTCAATGTAGTACATATATTTTCTTGTCACCGCTTGGGTTGGATTTGAGTCCTAGCACTTTCTTTCCTAAGGTGACACATATATTACCTCTTGAGTAGGATATGAGTCACAGTTCTTCCATCCTCAACGTAGCAAACATTTTCTTCGTCATCGCTTGAGTTTGATGTGAGCCCTAGTGCTTTCCTTCCTAACGTGACATATATATTCTCCCTGTCATATGCCAGTTTGAATATAGCTCCCCGGTGGTAACTTGAACTGGTATAGTCCTTCCTTTCTGGCAACATATCCTTAATGGTTGTCGTCTTGTACAGTGTTGTCACCCTTTTGAGTCAGATGTGAGCCTCTGTGCTTTCCATCTCAATTTGTTCCTCCCACACAATCATGTTCTCAACTTTTGAAATCACTTTTAAGATCACCTTAAATGGATTATGACATCTGATTCTTATTTCAGGATTGATACCCAAATTTCAATTCCCACCTCGGGGTCAGCACTTATAGATTGACTCCCATCTTTTATAAATACCTGAAATTTCATAACTCAAAATTCACTCTCTGATCCCCAGTGGGAGTCCCTACTCTTTGATTTCAATCAAACGATCACCTGCTAAATCCCCAGCAGAAACAAATCACATACACAACCCTACACATACATCTGGGTCTGTTGACTTAGGAGTTTGTTTTGGTTTTTTGTTGATCTTATCGGTCAACGCCAATAAGTGCGGTGTTCTGGCCCAGCACATCACACCTATTGGGGGTCCATTTGTTGACCTCACTTTTGGTTAAGGTTTAGTTTTTCCTCTTTAGTAGCCAAAAGTCTAGCCATAGAACTTTCCTATTGACTATTCTTAGAAAACTAGACAAGGAGCATTCACCATCAAACTCTTCTCTACTCAACTTGAAGTTCCACATATTGGTCCTAACCTCTAGCACTTAGTAGAGCCATAAGACTTTCATATTAACTATTCTTAGAAAAGTAGACAAGAAAACCTCAACATTAGAAATTCTACCTCTTCTCTACTCAACTTGAAGTTCCACATATTGGTCCTAACCTCTAGCACTTAGTAGGTGGGGTCATAATAGGGGAACTCAAGATGAGTCACCCTTAGGACTACTGGACTTTAGGGTTGACCCTGGGTGTTGGTTTAGGGCTTAAGGTACATACTTGCACTCAAAATCACTCACTATCCTAAACTTAAACTTCCAGGCTTTGATCACTTAATACTTTTGGGAGACTCCTGTAGGTGGTCCCCTAAAGCCACTAGCCCTAGGCTAGGGTTTGGCTAAGACCACTAATTAGAGAACCCAAAATGGGGTATTCATTGGTCTAAGGGTTATTGAGGATGGTTGACAGTCCAACTCTACCAAAATACCCGACCTAGCCTTTTCCCGCTAAACTCCCCCAAATTACCTATATACCCTTGAGACCCCAAATTTAGCCAAAATTTCCAAATCCACCCAAAATACCCTAAATTGGTTCAAAAATCATTTCAAACACCTTGAAAACACCCAAACTACCCAAAATCCCCAAAATTAGCCAAATTACCAAAAATACCCCTCCTTAGCCCAAAATTCCAAAAAATCCCAAAAATTCACAAAATCTCCCAAATATTCTCAATTTCATTTTTCTCAACTATCATATTACCCAATTTGGCTAATATAGCCACTTTTGAACAAAACCCCTGAATTGCCCTTTAAAGGCCCATAATCTCCCGAATTACCCAAAATGACTATCCAATTAGTCTCAATTTACCCCAATTTCAAGTCTAAACTCCAATTCACCCTTTATGTGACCAATCTAGACCAAATACAATCTCAATTGATCCATGATTTGAACTTAATTTTGAGCTAAACCAAAAACCCAATTTTGGCCCTATGACTTGGTTCAACCAAATTGAACTCATAACCCACTCAATTGGCCACAATTTGTGTTGAAAAATCTTCATAGCATCCCCATACATCAAATTTGACCTTAATTTGGCCTTGGTAAGACCTCAATTTCATTTGATTTCAACCTAAGTCCAAAAGCCCTAAATTTGCCTCGAATCGGCCGTGTCTCAAAATCTCACCAAATTGATGGCCTTAGCCCAAAAATTTCCACTCCATCCCTTCATAAAAAATCTTTAAAACTTATCCCTTAATCATTGGAACCATTCAATTTGGACTTAGCCCAAGGCGAGCTCAACCTAGACCCATGTCTAGCCCAACATGCCCAAATTGACCAAATTTTAAAAATCCCTCAAATTGACCAACCAATTGAACTCAAAATTACTTCAACCCTTCACCAAAAATCTTCATAACAATCATCTACACAACGTTGATTATTTAGTTAGGCCAATTGATATGGCTAACCTAGCCCAAACCCAAACTTTGATCACTTGAACCCACATTGAACCTATGTATTAAAGATGACCTAACTACCCCAAAATCATCAAATTAACTCCACCTCAGTCATTGGTTAGACCCTAAGATTGAGCCAAAACTTGTATAACAACCTAAACTAAGCCATTGACCAAAAGTCCCCCAAATTAAGGGATCTTATTTCAAACAATGCACATGCTTAAGATACCCTTACCAAAAGTAAACCTCATTGCATTGAGTTGCTTTGACAGATTCCCCTGGATGCCCTGAGCACCTAGCCACCTCCACCTGCCTTGGTCGGCTGGCCTAGTCACCGGAGAAGCTCAAAACTGAGAGCCACCCTGATGGAACTTCACCCAAATCAAACCTAGAGGCAAGCTCAGCCAAATCAAATTGTAGAGCTCCTCTGCCCTCCACCTAAGCACCACAATGCACCCAAACATTTTCCCTTAGAGCCACCCCATGACCATTTTTATAAAAACTCACATGCATGGCCTTGGGAGGTGTGCTGAAAATTTCTTAAAGAGAGCCCCCCAAACTTCTCACAGAGCTTCTCTGAGATTCCCTCAGTGCAATCCAACCATCTTCCCCCACTGAATTCCACGGTGGAAGCTCAATTTTGAGCTCAAACCTCTGCAAAAAACCAGGACAGAGCTCAAAACTTCCACAGTTCACCAAACCTAAATTACTTGTGCCCACACCTTCACAACTGAAAAAGAAGCTAAGGCCCCATAAAATTCTCTTCTGAAATGGCCTCTACAATAACTCTAGACCAACACTCAAAATCAGGTTTGATAAAAATTACACCTAGGCATTACACCAAGACTAGAGGATCAATCCATAGCCTCTTTAAACCCCAACGAATGTGCCAAGAACCTCTGATTGAAGCTTCACTTATTAGATCAAGGTATAAAACTTCTGTTATTCTGGAGCCTATTTGAACTCTCCATTTGTTTTGAGTTGATTTCATGGCATTATAACCGTAAGGATATGTTCCTCTAGTCTAGACGAGCATTTTAAAAAAAAAATTTATCTAACTTGGATAAGAAATGAGAAAGATCTTAAGGCTAGAAGATGGACGGTTCCCAAGCTAGGCTATTGGGGGCGATGACGGAGCGTCGTTTGATCGCGCGTGTATCAGATAGACAGTCGAGATCAAGCCGGACAACGCTTAGGAACATAAACAGCGGGCCGAGTCAGCACTGAGGTGGACGACAACGTCAAATAGAAGTGCGCCGCATGGAGCTTCGGAGCCGCCATAGGTTGAGGTGGCGTCGTGCGTTTAAATAGATAAATAGGGATTTAATTTATTTAGAAAATGATCCATAACTTCAAAAATTCATATCTTGGTGTAGAAAAATAAAAAAAATAAAATAAAAATACTCTCTTGCTCAGTGAACAGAGGAGAATAATGTTGAAATAATTTTAAGTCCATATGATGCATATTTTATTTTTAATTAATTAAATACTAATTTTGATGTTTTGATTCTCCATGCATGTAGTAATATTACCATGGCTTGAAATTTTAGCATGTTGTTGCCTCTTTTAAAAGGAACATTTCTTGATTTTCCCAAAGTCAAAGGAGATCCTTAGATAGAGAATCAAAACTTTCAATTTTATATGTTATTTGCTTAAATTAATCATGGAAATTAGTATGTTGCTTAGAAAAATCTAAGAAAAATTTGGAAGGTTTATAATGACCAGAGAGTCTTTAGAAAAATTTCTCATGAGCCAAGTCATTTAAAATACACCTAATTTTCACAAACCCTAAATCACTAAGATAATTAATTTTGAAAAATACAAATAACAAAATGACTTGATTTTTTATCTCCACTGTTACTTGGGATATAGAGAACTCACAAAAAAAATTCCAAAGCATTTTGAGTTCATTTGGTAACTTAAGTTATTTTTAAAGATAAATAACATTTTTTTAAAACTAAAACGAATCTTAATAATTTAAATAAAACTTGAAAAATTATAAAACTTTATTTTTTGAGTTCTCTGTCATCAAGGGTATTTTCTAAAAAAATGATACTTAAAATAAAAAACTTAATTTTTAACCTATTTTAAATATTTAAATAATTAAAAATCCATAAAAATGACGAAAGTAATAAAATTCATGGAAATGTTCTAAATTTCTTCCTATGCACTTAGGAACAATTAGAATATTTTTCTTGATTTTCTAAAAAAAGATACTAAATTTTAAAGCTTAAAAATAATTTTTAAAGGCAAAAATGGGTTTTCATTAAGAATAATTCCAAAAAAGCAAATAAAACTCAGAAAATATAAAATCTTCTCCTCTGAGTTCTCTAACCACAGGAAGATTTTTCAAAAGTATTAAACTAAAGTTTATTCATTTAAAATATTTTATATTTAATAAATACCCAAGAACTTAAAATAATTCTTAAAGTTCAAATAAAATTCAAAAAATCATGAAATTTTGTCCAAAGGCTTCTCTGGTCTAACTCTACCGTTAGTAAAAATTTCAAGGGATTAGCGTTTACCTTGGTTAAGTTAAGAATTTTCTTCAACGTCCAGTAAAAATTTCAAATGATTATAATTTACCTTGGTCAAGTTAGGAATTTTCTTTAACTACCTCCAGTAACAATTTCAAGGGATTAGAATTTACCTTGGTCAAGTTAGGAATTTTCTTTGAAGAATCTTATTTTTGCATGAAAATAATTATATAAATTAAATTAAATTTTGAAAAATCACATTTTTTACTTTGATGTCTTAATTGACCCATGAATGAGGTAGAATAAAAATTTTGAAAGTGATTTGAATTGAATTTGACAAATTATGAAGTGTTAGAGCCCTAGGGGCAAATATGTAATTTTGGAAATTTAGCCTTAGTTAACATTTAGGCTTAATTCAAGGAGGGAAATGGGCAACCTTTGATCTAAATTTGGATCTTTGAAACACAATGGGTTAATTGGTAGAAACAAACCTCACTTTCCTAATTGAAAAGATAGGTTAATAAATTTCTAATTTATTAGAATTTAGAAGTTTATTAAAATAAAATGAACCCAAGACTTAGGGGGTATGACTTTTAAAGTCAATAATTAATCAATTTAATACCCCTATTTTATTTTTTAAAATGAAATTTAAATCATGAATCATGATCATCTAAAGCTTAACCTTTTCAAAACTAACTAAGACACTCACCTAGGACTTAAGGGCTTAGTAGTGACTTAGGCTAAACCATGTTTCATTTAAATGAGTATTAGAAAAGTAAACATCATTTAAAATTACAACATCATTCAAACAATACAAGGCCAATTAGGACCAAAATTTGGCTAAGTGTCCCAATAATATTAACTTGCCATTTTAAGGATCTTCACCCACATAATTTTTAAAATTAAGTTACATATGATAATTACCTTACTCTTAGAGATAATTGAGACATCAATGTTCATTGAGCACTAAGGGTATTTACAAGATGAATTATTAAGTGACATAATAAGTTTAAAAGAACTTGGGATTTTCCACCAGGCAGCGAGAGAATAGCACAGACCTACTTCTTTCTCTAGATCGGTTGGATACCCCTGAGATCTACTAAACTTAATATATTTTTCTTGGCAACATTATCCATAATTAAACTCCTAAGGACACACCAAGATATGACCTAGAGTTAGATAGGTGAATTTTACTTCCCTCTTTTATATAAACTGCCCTAACATGCTTTTTGAGTTTCAGGTGGTAGAACGAGAAGACTCGCCAAGTACGCTTTTACAGTTTTTAGCATTGCCTTTCTTGTACTTTCATATTGTACTTTTATATACGTGCAAATTTGCAAGATAAACAACGATGCCACCCTGCATGAAAACTAAAACGATCAGCATATCCATAAAACCAAAACCAAAACAAAAAAAACTAAAATCAACCATTCACCCCCACAACATTCAAAATATAAAATAACTCAAAATTTAATTACAAACATCACACAAAACTACAATTGCAACTAAATTAAGACGTCTCTATCGAATGATCAGGAATCCCTCGGAGGAGGTAACTTACGGTTGCTAACGAGACGTCCCAGGGTCGGAACTCATTAAGTTGAGTTTAGTAAATTCATTTGGACTAAGTGAATCCAATAGAAAATAGTGGTGTTGGAACGAGGAAACCGTAGGATCCTAACCGGTGTCACTCTAATCAACTTTAACATGCCCACATAAAATTTAAAGAACTTTAACTATAGGGCCACCTTATTTGACATCATAACTTTACACACTACAAAACTCAAAACTCGTTGCGGCAAGGAGCTTGGAGCTAGCATAGTAGGCAGCACGGCCATCTTCAATAGCAAAAACTTGTCTTTCCCAGGAAAATATATCCTCCTTTCTTAGATATAAACAACAAAGCCACAGGACTTCGAGGCTGCTTGCTTATGCAACGTAAATCCTCATCTTATCTTTAGGCCTTCATATAACCCTGTTATACAATATAAGCCCTAACACGTCTTAGGATTTCGAGGTTTTCATCCGTCATGACCTAAATCCTCACATCTTCCAAGATATTTTTGTGATCATTTCACACGAATGTAAGCCCTAACAAATAAAATTAGTAGGATGAAACACCTAAATATTTCTCCTTATAAATGAAGCCAAACATTAGGATAACTTGGGAAGTCACCAAGGTTCTCCTCTGCATCTATGACATCTCCTAGTTCTTTCTTCTTTGAACTCTACAAAAAAATGTTTCAAATTTAAACCAACCCCCTTTCACACCTCTACGTCCGATCTTATTAAAAAATTTTACCCTTTGAAACTCCTCGAAGATAATATTTCCTGATTTTTATCGAAAGTCTTCTTAGGCGACGACGATAAGATGTAATTAACTATAGGGGCTTGCCCTTATAGGAAGCATGTCTGAACCTAGCTTAATATACCATAATGTAATTAACTATAGGGGCTTGCCCTTATAGGAAGCATGTCTGAACCCAACTTAATATTAGCCCTATTTAATTCATTTTATTAAATATGGGAACTTGTCGGCAAATATAAAGGTTTTGCAGACCAAACGGATGACATATATTCCTTAGTTTATTTGATTGAGCCTCATCCTCAAGTCTTATGTTTATCCTTCAGGATAAATACATGATTTGAGGTACATTGCTCTTTCATTTAAACTATGAAACATATGGGGTCAGTTTAATTTCATATTTTTCTAAAACTAAGTGTATATGTAAATAAAAACGTCCTTCCAAAGTGGACAATGGGATTTTGATTCTGGAGACCGACAGCTTCTTATGGGCAACTCCCTCCAACATAGAAATAACGCCGACAAAACCTTATAAAAACTGGCAGTGAAGCCATCAGGACCAACTATCTTGTGCCCATCAATGGAGTCAAGAGAAGCTTTAATTTCTAATTCATAAGAGATTTGAGCAAGTTGCAGATTGCTAACATACTCTTGAGATTCAGCAAAAAGGTTGGCATCTGTATTGGTTCTGGTTAAAGGATAGGAATTGAATATTTGCTAAAAAAACTGGACAACATTTTGTGCAATATCATTGGCCTCAGTTAAACTTTTCCCTTCAGAGTTTGTAATTTCAAGAATCATATTGCGTTTCCTCCTAAACTTGATGTAAGCATGGTAGAAGCATGAATTTCTGTCTTCCTCAATGAATTTGGTGATAGCTGACTTTTGTTTTAAAAATGCTTCATTATAAGTAATCTGTATAAGAAGTTCTTCATTAGCTCTATATAGATCCTTTTCAGACTAAGCCTTTTTAAAAATCCTCTTCAGTACTAAGAACTTTGTTCTGAGCAGCTTTTAAATTCTCATTTACATTCCCAAACGTATTCCATTTCCATTTCTTTAGATGTTGTAATATATATATATATATATATATATATATATATATATATATATATATATATATATATATATATATATATATATATATATATATATATATATATATATATATATGTGTGTATATATATATA
>JXCR01137450.1:169884-179982 GCA_002079205.1 Phalaenopsis hybrid cultivar | reverse complement strand
GGTGTAGCTCCTGTGATAGACAAAATTAGAGAAAGTCGTCTTAGATGGTTTGGTCATATTAAATGTTGACCATTAGATGAACCGATTAGGAGAGTAGATGTTTTAGATTCGACTTGTGTTATGAAAGGTAGAGGTAGACCTAGGAAGACTTGGGCTTATTGTATTAAAAATGATCTTAATTTATTAGAACTAAGTGAAAATATGACACTAAATAGGACGAAATGGAGAAAAAGGATTCATGTGGCCGACCCCACATAGTGGGATTAAGGCTTTGTTGTTGTTGTTGTTGTTTCTTTAAATTATTAAAAATATTTTAATGAGAAATTAGGAAAAATCCTTTTCTAGCCATTAAAAATTGTTTTTAAGCTTTAAAATTCAATATCTTCACTTAGAAAATTAAGGAAAATATTAAAATTACTCTTAAGTGCTTAGGAAAAAATTAAGAACCTTTCCATGAATTTTATTAATTTTGTAATTTTTATTAATTTTACATTATTTAAATATTTAAAATATGCTTAAAAAATGAAAATTTTATTTTAATTACAATTTTATTTTTAGATAATTCCTCTTACCATAGAGAGCTCACAAAACCAATTTCATAAACTTTTTAGTTGTATTTTAATTATTATAATTATTTTGAGTGTTAAAAATGTCATTTAACTTAAAAAATCAAATTAGGTTATCAAATGAACTACAAATATTTTGAAATTTTTATGGAGAGTCCTCTGAACTTTAAATTACAGTGGAGAATTAAAAGAAAGTCATTTAGATGTTTAATTTTCCCAAATTAATTTCTTTTGTGTTTTATAGTTTTGTGTAAATTAAGTGTGTTCTTAATGACTTGCCCATGACAAATTTTTTGTAGGGTTCTCTGGTCACAGTGAACCTAACAAAATTTTCTTGGATTTTCCTAAGCAACATACTAATTATTAAAATTAATTTTCCAAATCAGATGCATAAGCATGAAAAATATAGATATCTGTCTAGGGGTCTCCTCTGACTTGGAAAAAATCAGGGAATATCCTCCATGATAGAGGCAACAACATGCCAAAATAACAAGCCATGGTGAAATACTTGAATGCATGGAGAATCAAGATACTTAGAACAATATTAAATTATATAAATATAAAATATACATCAAATAAACTTCAAAATATTTCCACATTATTCTCCTCTATTCACTGAGCACTAGAATATTTTTATTTTATTTTTGTGATTTTTCTATGCAAACATATGATTTTTCAAAGTTATGGGCATTTAAATAAATAGAAAAATCCTTATTTTTCTATCTAAGTGACATGGCATCGCGTCAACCTATGGCGGCTCTGAAGCTCCACGCGGTGTTATCTGGTTCAGCGTCGTCGTCCACCTCAAAGCTAACTCGGTTTGTGGTTCTTGTATGAAGTTGTTGTCCGACTCAATCTTGTTCGTCCATTCAATACACGCTCGATCGAACGACTCCCCGTCATCATCCCAAAAGCCAAAACCCATGACCATTAACCTTAAAACCTTAAGATCTCACTCATTTCTCAACCAAACTCATTCAGGTTTGATCTTATAGACTCGTCTAAGTGAGACGAACATATCCATACGGTAAACATGCCATTAAATTGGAAATATGCAAGTGTAGAATCAAGACAAGCTCGGGACAGTGGGAAGGTTTATACCTTTGCTCTAAGAAGGGAAGCTTCAATCAGAGGTTCTCGGAATATTTGTAGAGGTCCAAGTAGGCTAGCAATAAAGCCTCTTGTTGCGGTGAAATGCCTAGACCCAAAATTAATCAAGGCCAAATTCGGGTGTTGATCAAAGTCTAGGGTAGAGGCTCTCTGTGAGGGGGCTTTGATAAGGGAACTTCCTCTCACAGTGTAAGAATGGTGTGGGTGAGTTTCATTTGATTTTGATGGATTTTTAGACAGGGTCATGTTTCTGCCTTAATTTTCAAGTTAAAAATTAGGGTTGCACACGGGGAATTAGGGCAAGAGGACAGTGGAGCTGAGCTTCTCTATGCTTTGGGAGGAGTTTGGAATCAGTTGGACAGAGTTTGTAAGGTTGGTTTTGGCCTCTCTTCTAGCCGTGGGGGATGGATCCTTAAATAGAGGAGCCATGGGGCTTCAATTGGGCTAGCCAGTGGGTTAGCCCAACTGCTTAAATGGAGGGAAGAAGGCTTCAAGCCTCTAATTGGATTGGGACAGCTTGGATGTGCTTACTTGGTTGCTTGACAATTTTTTTTCTTCTCGGGTTGGTGTTCTCTGGCAACCCAGGTTGTGGCTGGCCAAGATTCAGTCACTTCTTGGCTCAGGGAGATCATGGGGTGTTTAATTATAATTTACTCCCATATGCAAGCAATGATGGAAGAGATTTTGTGGTTAAGGCATAAAAATGGGAATGAATCCCTTAATTTAGGGATCCATTGGTCCATTACCTGTTTGGGTGGGCCAAAGGGGTTTAGTCTAGTCAATAGAGTGTGTTTAGTGGTTGCGGAGTCATCAATTTGGTGGCTTTACGATAGCTATGCCAATTTTGGTGCATGGTTTCAATTTGTGTTCAAATGACCAAAGGTTGGGTTGGTGTTAGGCTAACCATGACTTTGAGCCCAATTTATTAATTAACATTGTGCAGATGATTGTAATGAAGGTTTTTGGTGAAGGATAGAAATGATTTTATGTTCAATTGGGGGTTCAATTTGAAGGATTTTGGGATTTTGGTCAATTTGGGCATGTTGGGCTAGACTTGGGTTTAGGGTTGCCTAAGGTTGTGCTAAGTTCAATTGATTGTTGAAGATGGTCTATGCAAACATCATGAAGAGTTTTCAACATAAATTAGGTGTCAATTTTGGGGTTAGGGCAATCAATTTGGTGGAATTTGTGGATATAGCCAATTTAGGGTAAATTTTGGGATTTTTGGACTTGGGTTAAAATTGAATGCAATTGAGGGTTCACCAAGGCAAATTGAGGGTCAAGTTTCATGTGTAGGATTTTTATAAAGAGTTTTCAATATAAATTGTGGCAAATTGAGTAGGCTATGGGGTTTAATTTTGTGGGATTAAGTCATAGGGCCAAAATTGTGGGCTTGAATTAAATCAAAATTGGGCTCAAAGCATAGGCCAATTAGGCTTGGACTTGGTTTAGGTTAGTCATATGAAAGGTTAATTTGAGTATAGGATTGAAATTAGGAGAAATTGGGACGAAATTGATGGACATTTTGGGTTAATTTGGGAATGTTGGGCATTTAAATGCAATTTGGGGGTTTTGGTCAAAATGGTCAAATTGGGTTTAATTGGAGGGTCAAAATTGGTTTTAGAAACATTTGAACTGATTTTGGAGGTTTGGGAAAGTTTGGAGTGGCAAGGGTATTTTTGTAATTTTGGCAATTTTGGGGGTATTTTGGTAAATTTGGCATTTTTGGGTGGTTTTGGGTAATTTGGGTATCTTTAAATGGTTTGAAATAATTTTTGAATAGATTTGGATATTTTTGGTGAATTTGAGGATTTTGACCAAATTTAGGATTCCAAGGGTAACTAGGTAATTTGAGGGATTTTGGGACAAAAGGCCAAGTTGGATATTTTTGGTAGAATTAGACTACCAACCACCTTATATGAGCTATGGACCAATGGAAACCCCATTTGGGTCCTCTATGTACTGGTCTTAGCTAAACCCTATCTAGTGCTAGTGGGTTTAGGGGACCATCTACATGAGTCTCCCAAATGATTAAGGGATCAAAGTCAAGAATTTTTGGGTTTAGGGTTGTGAGTGATTGTGGGTGAGAGTGAGTATAAGTGAGTGAAAAAGCTCCAGACTAACACCCAAAGTCAACCCTAAGGTTAATCAGTCCTATGGGGACTCATGTTGAGCTTTTTTATATATACCCTATCTACTAAGTGCTAGTGGTTAGGACCAATATGTGAAACTTCAAGTTGAGCAAAGAGGAGTGTAGAATTTCTAATGGTGAGGGTTCCTTTTCAAGTTTTCTAGGAATAGTCAACAGGAAAGTCCTATGGCTAGACCCTAAGTTACTAAAGAGGAAAAGATAAACCTCAACCAAAAGTGAGGTCAACAATCACCAAAAAATAAGCATAAAATATATACTTAAGACTACATATTATTCTGGTGTATCAAAATCTCCCAAACTTAAATGTTACTTGTCCTCAAGTAACACTTTTACTTCATAAAAGCATATGACTTAGGATAGAGATTAACTTATAACTTCCATACTTTAGTTTAATAAATAAATTAGTAAAATTTAAGAAAAACCTCTAATAACTTAGATTCAAACTCTAAGTCTAAGAGTACTTAGTAATCAAATTTAAGATTTCTGAATCTTTATTCATTTTAAGAAGAATTGCAATTTTTCATATCAAGGGTACTTAGAATATTTATATGAAAAAGAACTTCATGAAAACTTTACTAATAATGCTACTAATACTCCAATACAAGTTTAGAAAATGTAATAATGTTTTTTTCTTAAGTTGATTCAAGTGAAGCCAATTTTTTATTTGGCATCTCCTCAAGTTTTTCCATACTCAATTTTCTTTTCTTTTTCTTTTTTTATGATCTTTTCAATCCTTTCGTTTCTTTTTCTTTTTCTTTTAGGATCTTTTCAATCATTTATTTTCTTTTTCTATTTCAAGTCAGGATTACTATATCTGGATAGCATTTGAATGTTTTAAACTTCACTATCCTCTTCTTAAAGTCAAAACCCTTACCTTTCTATACTTTATAAATTCATGTTAATTTATGATTTTCATATAGCCTCATTCTTTTCTTCTTACATGAAACTCTAAGATTCTTAACACTTCAAAAATACTGTTTCTTTTACTTTAAATAGAAAAACATAGTCTTATCCTATCATACCAAATATCCTTATCTTTAGAATTGACCTTTATTATTAAAAATGTTTTACCTAAATTTACCATAATATTCATAAACATATGTATAGTCATTTAAAGTTAAATCTTAATATTTTAGGTCATGATAAATTAATTTTAAAAATATTGTTAATTGATGACAAATAAAATTTTGTTTACTTCTTTCTAAAAGAAATTTTCTTACCCCAAACTTAAAGTATTTAGGTAATTTGAAAATGTTTTAGTACAAAATAGAGTTCGTGAAAGAAAATAGTAAATGCATGAAAATAAAAACTAACCTGCAGAGGATTTTTGAATATGAAACTGGGCTCTGGTATACTGCACGTACTTACTTTAAAAATACATACAGGCTTTAAAGCATTAAATGAAATATAATATATATTCTAAAAAAATTGTTTTAAATGAAACATAATATATATTCTAAAGAATTTGTTGAGAAAAACACAAACAAAACTGAAAATACTAAAAATGCAAAAAAAAAGATTAAAAAATCTATTGTTACTATTACAATTTTAAGTTCATAACACATAATGAAAGTTTTTATGACATCGGTTTCAAATGTTAACCAAATAACATCCAATCAACATAACAGACAAACAAACAACCAAACAAATAAACTAAACTCTTTAAAATATCAATAATCATCGCCTTCCTAATCAAAATCATCATCATCATCATCTTCTTCTTCTTCTTCTTCTCTTCTTCAATAATAGGAGCATAAGGAGTAAAGCTGGGGAAAGTAGGAAATTCCACATTGTATTCACCCCTAAGATATCTAACCATAGATTCCTCAAAAGCTATATCATGTTGAACTCCCCTCTGCTTATACTCATTGTTATAAGCATTTCTTGCTCCAATTTCACTAATTTGATCTTGATTATTAACTATATCCATTTGTTGAATCATGAGTTGATCCATAATATTTTCAGTGATGCAGAGAGAGAACTAGATGCCCCTACAACTGATATAGGTCTATCACTACCTCCACTCCTAGCCTAGACAAATGATTCAACTCTTTGAATTATATTCTTCCGAATGGGATTTTGCGATTGTAATATTTCCTCATTTCTATGCGACTCTACTCTTGCTCACATAGAGTGAAAATTAGGGCAGGGTAACCCAAACCACTAGTTGTAGAACTCTTAGCTATGCTCCGAGCATGATAAACTATCAGAGCACCAACATCTATTTCTTTCATGTTCTAAATAAAATAATTTAATACATCTCTATCCTTTGTTACATCGGCGGGATGATTTGTGGGCAGTAATTTAGCATAGATGAAGTGGTGTCATACTTTTGACTAAATAGACAACATGGAAGTGGAGAAGTTAACTTTCTTATTATTTTTAATCCTCCATTCTCCTCTTCCATCAGTTAGATAAGCAATCACTTCATTCAATAATGAATGAGTCATCACAAATGCAATGTATTTTTCATAAAATACATTCCTCAGCACATAAAAATCATTGATCCTTTCTCTAGAAAATCTTACCTCTTACAAGGATGTGATCGCCAGTAGTGAACCTTAAGTTGGCATAAAACTCTCGAATCATTGGTACAATCACTACTGCAGTGAAGTAACAAAACCTTTCCAAATTTTTGGCAATGATCAACCTCTCAATCTCGCCAACCGGATAAGCAAATGCCCATTCCTGCATCAATTTCCTTAGTTCTATTTGAGTCTTATAACTGTGTTGGGTCTTGAAATTGACAAATCTTTGTGCATCAAAATCAACTTACGACCATCCTCTCTTTACTCGTGGAGCAATTGGAAGCTCTATGAAAATCCAAATAAATTCCAAATAAATTACAAAATAAAAAATCTAACTCCCCAAGTAAGATTATTTGGTAAGAAACATTTCACCATGAGTTTTCTTCAAGCTTTTTCATAAAAAATCCCAAATTTTGGATTTTCCATAATGTAGGGAAAATCCATGGTGAAAATAAAAAATTTCTAGTTCAAAGTGAAGCTCTTATCAAGAAAATATGAAATTTAAGATTTTTGGCCTTCGAAATCTTCTCTGTCGTGCTCAATGTGTAGCCCTAGGTCAAGGTTTAGAGGTATGAGACAACCCAAACAGTAAAAATGAAGTTTTACTGTGTGATTTTATGATTTTTTAGGTAATTTGGCGTTTTCGGGAATTTGACACATCTTGCGCCAAATCTGGTGCATCATGTGCCAATTCTCTATAAATTGGCGCATCTTGCGCCAATGCCTTAATTTTTCCAGATTTCATTTTCGGTGGAAATATGTTGCGCACCGCTTTACGTCTACCTCTAATTAACTCAAATGAACCTTTATAATCATTATTAAACATTAATCTAACACTAAACTTAAACTCACTTTTATATTTAAAATCTGCGCTATTACAAACTGTCATTTTTCAAGCCAACAAACATCTAATTCAATGTCCAAACCATACTAACACTGAAATCTAAGCATCAAAATAACAAACTCAAACATAGATAGAGTTCAAAAATAAAAGTAAACGCAATCCAACATAACAAAATAACTAAAACAAGAAATACTAGACAAAAGGTTTTGTGCATAGATTAAGTTCAAATATCTTTTTCACTCTCGTCCTCCTAGATATCTCTGATAGATTGGAAGTGCACATACAATTTGTAGAAGGGTCGATAAGGAAACTCTTCAGTTGAATCCTCCCAATCCATGCATGTTTCTTGAAAATGCCTACCAAACCATCTACAATACGACCAATATGTTCAAAATGTTCCTTCAATCTACAATCCAGATAATCCAACATTTCAGAAATATTCCTAATTTTATGCATAAGATTCTACACCTGTTTTCTATCTTCTTGATTCTTTTCAACGGTGCGTTCGAACTAAAGTAAGACTGAATAAGTGATGAATTTCGGGGTGCTTGATCCATCAGTACGTTCTTATCATTCTCATCTCCCATTCCAATACAGCTGTAATAGACTTCTGGATCCATCAGCTTTCAAGGAAAAAGCACTTTTTCCCAACTCTCATAAGGTACTGGCGATTGACTGCATAGTAGGAAAATAGTGAATGGATGTCCCAGTATAGTTGCAGATCCTTTGACAATCAAACCCAAAACCAATTTCACAATTATTTTTCCAATGTCAACAGGTTTTCCAATTTGAATACAACAGTTCATAATAGCTATATACCTTACTGATTTTCATAGTGCGAAGTAATTTTGATGCAATAAGGAAGTGTCATGCCTTAGATACAAGATTTAACAATGATGAAGAAAAATTTACATTTCCATCATCTCTGGCCTCCCAATCTGCATCTTCATTCGTAAAGTATCGATAGAGTTCATTCATATTATATCTTGTAGTGGTAAAATTTGCGTAGCGGCAAATAGACACATTTGCAATCATAAACATCTTGTTTATTATTGAATGAGTGAATTACACAAACCTACCTCGCACATAGACAAATCCTTGGTTGATTCCATGTAGATTTGCGTAAAACTCATTCACCAAAGGGACAATTACAACGGTAGTAGTGTAACAAAGCACTACTCAGTATCTCTATGCAATAATCTCTTCCACTCGAGTATTCAGTGTGTTGAATCCTTGAATCACAAACTCCCTTTCTTTGATTAGCCCTTTCTTCACTAGAACTCAATCATGTAACTTCTGTGCATCAAAATTGATGAACTTTGTTTGGTTGAAAATTACAAATCTAGCCGGATTTTTAGAGTGTGACACCATTGGAATTGAAATTTAGTAACTCTTCCCTCGTTTTCCCCCCTAAAATGGACTTTAGAATCAGTTTTTGGGAGTTATAAGGAGAAGAAACAGCCAAAAACCCTCTTTTAAAACTTTTTAAGTCATTTTTTTTCTTCGTGGCGCATCATGCAGCATCTCTCTGGAATATGGCGCATCATGCGCCAGTTCAAAAAAAATCATCATTTCGATTTCGATCCAAAAAATTCTCAATTCTTCCTTATAATTAGGTAAATAAAGATTTCTTAAATATATTCTCAATTTCAAATTTCTCAAATACACAGACTCTATAAAAACACAAATATAAATACACGTAAAATATTATGAACAAAAACACAAAAGCAAAATAAACAACGATAAGTATGGGTTGTCTCCCACAAAACGCTTGGTTTAGTGTCGTCAGCCCGACATTCTCAGTCTTTATTCTGAGTGACCCAACATTACTGTCACTTTAAAAAATAGTCTTTGACAATCAAAATATGGTTTCAATCTGTGTCCATTCACTTTAAATATCCTTTTAGTCCTGACATCTTCAATTTTAACACCTCCACAAGGATAGACTTTTACAACTCTGAATGGCCCTTTCGACTTAGACTTTAGTTTTCAAAGAAATAATTTCAATCTTGTATTGTATAATAAAACTTCATGTCCATATTAAAATTCTTTTTTTATTATCTTCTGATCATGTCATTCTTTTATTCTTTCATTCTTTCCTTATAAATTCTAGTTTTATTGTAAGATTAATTCAAAATTTCTTCAAGCTCATTCAATTGCAATAATCTTTTCTCACCATCTTCTTTCAAATTGAAATTGAATTTCTCTATAACCCAATAACTTTTATGCTCCAATTCTACTAGCAAGTGACAAGTCTTCTCAAAAATTATTCTATAAGGGGACATTTCTATTGGTGTCTTATAAGCTGTCTTGTTTGCTCATAATGTCGTATCTAATCTAGCAGACCAATCCATTTTATTAGGATTTACACTTTTTTTCCAAAATTTTCTTAATTTCACAATTAGATACATCTGTCAAACCACTAGTATGGGGATGATAAGCAGTTGAAATTTTATGCATTATATTATATTTTTATACCAATCTTGCAATTATTGTATTTCTGAAATGAGATCCTCCATCGGTAATGATTACTTTTGGCATTTCATAACTTGTAAATATATTTTTAATTAAATATTTTGACACTCTTCGAGCATCACATTGAGATAAATCAATTGCTTCAATCCCTTTTGAAACATAATCCATTGCAATCAATATATATATTTTTTCAAATTAAGGTATAAATAGTCCCATAAAATCCAATCCTCATGCACTAAAAATTTCAATTTTAAATTAAAATTTAGTAGCATTTCATTTCTTTTTGAAATATTATCCACTCTTTGACATCAATCACAAGCTTATATATATATATATATATATATATATATATATATATATATATATATATATATATATATATATATTCTCATCTATTATGAAGAGGTTATATTTCTCTACATT
>JXCR01137450.1:148092-169859 GCA_002079205.1 Phalaenopsis hybrid cultivar | reverse complement strand
AACATCTCTAAATTGACTAGGCTAATAAAACCAAGATTGTAAAATTTTATGAACAGTTCTATCATTCCCAAAATGACCTCCAAATTCAGAATCATGACATTTTTGAATAATTTCTTAAATTTCTTTGTAAGGCACACATCGTCTTATTACTAAATCTTTGCATTATTTATATAAATAAGGCTCATCCCAAAAATAAAATTTTGCATCATGAATGGATTTCTTTTCCTGTTGTTTTGTTAGTTCATATAGTAAAATACCAGTAACAATATAAATTATAATATCAATATACCAAGGTATTTCCCACCTTTTTAGAGCATAAAGTTGTTCATAAAAAAAAGTTTCATTAATTTCTTTTTCCATGTCAAGTATTTCTTGATGTTCTAGCCTAGATAAATGATCAGCAATTTGATTATCATACCCTTTCATATCAATTACTACAAAATACAACTCTTGCATCAGAAGTACCCATCTAATTAATCTTGGTTTCATATCCTTCCTTTGCATCAAATATTTAATGGTGGAGTATTTAGTACGCACAACACATTTAGCTTCAATCAAATATTACATAAACTTAACAAAAGCATAAATAATGGCTAATAACTCTCTTTCAGTGGTGGTATAGTTAATCTGAGCATCATTAAGGGTCTTACTCGCATAGTATATAAATTTAAAAATACTATCATATCTTTGTCCTAAAATAGCTAAAATTGCATAATCACTAGCATCACACATTAATTCAAAAGCTTTCTCCCAATCATGTGAAACAATTATAGAAGTAGTGATCAATTTCTCATTTAAAGTTTCAAAGGCTTTAAGGCAATCATGGTTAATAATCAAATTTTGTACCTTTTTCCAGAATTTGGCATATACGCTTAGTAATTTTTAAAAAATCTTTAGTATATCACCTGTAAAATCAAGCATGTCCTAAAAAGCTCTTAACTCCTCTTACAGTAGTAGGTTGAGGTATGTTTGATATAACCTGAGCTTTTGCAGGATCTACTTTCATGTCATTTACTGAAATTTTATGCCCAAGCACAATTTCTCTTGCAACCATAAATTTATATCTTCCAGATTCAATATGAGATTAGTCTTTTCACATCGTTAAAAAATTTTCTCTAAATGATTTAAACATATTTCAAATGAATGTCTAAATACAGAAAAATTATCCATAAAGATTTCAATCCCTTTTCAATTAAATCACTGAAAATTGACATTATACATCTTTGAAATGCTTCATGTGCAATACATAATCCAAAGGGCATTTGCCTAAAAGCAAAAGTTCCATAAGGACAAGTAAATGTTATTTTCTCTTGATCCACTAGAGCAATAAGTATTTGACGATAACTGATATATCCATCTAAAAAACAAAAATATATGTGCCCAGCTAGCCTATCCAACATATGGTCCAAAAAGGGTAAAGGAAAATGATCCTTCATGGTGATAGAATTTAATTTTCTATAATTTATGCAGATTCACAATCCAGTGACTTGTCATGTTGGTATCGATAAGTTATTCTCATTTGTCACTACAGTCACTCCTCATTTCTTTGGAAAATAGTGAATTGGACTTACCCAAGAACTGTCTAAAATAGGATATATTATTTCAGCATCTAACTATTTTAAAATTTCTTTGTTAGCAACTTCTTTCATCATAGGATTTAATCTTCTTTAAGGATCAACTCTTGGTCCATGTTGATCTTTCAATAAAATTCTATGCATACAAATTTAGTGAATGATTTCTTTAAGTTCAATTAATGTTCATCTAAAAGCTTTCTTATATTTTTTTCAATTTTTCCAACAATATTGTTCTTACGTATCTGTTAATTATAAGGATAATATAACATGTAATGTAGATAAATCTCCTAAATGCATACTTCAAATGTGTAGAAAGTTTTTTCAGTTCTAGTTCAAGAGGTTTTTCAATAGATGAAATCACATTCTTATTACCCTTTATAGGATCTAACTTTTCAATTTTTTTTCCTGAACATAATCCAAATCTTATTTACTCACTTTCATAGATTCAGCTTGAATTTTTTCCTCATCTTGATATTTCACATATTCCTTTTCAAATTCTCTTTTGAATGTCGATTTAAAATATTCATGCCTTAGATATTCATTAATATCTAATCAGAAGTATTCAATCTCTTGCTCTTTTGCAAGGTATCTCATTAATTTTGCAATATTAAATGTAACCTTTTGATCATTGATACACCGAAAATATATGGATTTTTAGACCGATATTTTATACTTATTTTTTGTGATATTGCACTTTAATAGAAGGTATTTTGATGTTTTCTTGCAGGTTGTTGATTTTTAGGACTTAAAGCAAGAGGGAAGCAAAAAGGATGAAATTTAGAGTCAAAATTACATTTTTGAAGAAGTACTCAGCACCGACCGCGCCAAGACTAGCGCCATAGCGCCAAAGGTTGTTCAGCCCCCATTTCAAGAAGGTTTGATGTATTTGAACAAATTTTAAAGAGTTTTTGGAGGCACTTCTTGGAGAACCAGCCTTGGGCTTTATTTGGGGTCGAAATTCATTAAGAAATAGACTTCTTTTCGCTTCAAGACGTTCCAAAACGCTCCATTTTTGCCATTCTTCATAATCCATCTTCATTCCACCACCATATTGGAGTCCATTAGTGATTTTCTTATGAATTTTAGAGTTTTTGTGGTGAGATTTAGTTTGAAATTTTCTGTAAGAGTGTTGGAGAAAGAGAAAAGTGAGAGATATCTTCTTCTTGCATTTCTAAGGGAAGGCTACCAGAGATTTTCTTTGAGAAAGAGTTTCAGATAAGTTTTATTTGTTTATTAGTGTTGTATGAACTTTCTTTCATATATGAAATTTGTGTTTTATTGTGTCTTTCTCATGTAGTCTAAGTAGTTCGCTCTATCTTTCTCCCTACTCTGAGATATGATGAAATAAAGAGATAATATGATGTGTTAATATTTCAATATAAAATAAATTGTGATCATTTTAGAACTCTGAACTTAATTTACATTTTGATCTGGTCAATTGAATTGTTAAAATATGTTGTGAAACATATGATCTGGGAAATAGATTATGAGTTCTACAACAGAGTGAGGATCACATCTGATTTCATGGAGGAGAAATTCATTCATGAAATTAAGTACAAATAAATATGAAAATATTCTTTTTTGGGTGTAGAATTGGAGAATCTTTAGGGTGGCAGACTAAAATCCTCAATTTTGTTTTTGTGTTTAAAAACTAAAGTGAGAGTTAGCCTTCAGGTGAAAGGAAGTGGGAGCTCTGGAGTGGGAGCCGGTATCCTCCTAGCCTAGCCACGAATTTATGGACTAAACCTAAGATTAGCTAATAATTTTCTATGCACTGTATCAGGGTAATGATTTATAATTGGTTCTATTTGGCACAATACATATTATAAACATTTATCTCATCTCATTTCACCAGAACCTCATTTTAGTGGGAAGGATGATTTTTCACATAAGAAATCTTCATTACATAAACATAGTTAGTAAATTAGTATTTACCTTTTAAAATTTAAATTTATGTTTTGCTAATAGTTAAGTACTTTAATTTTGATAACATCTCAACATTCAAAATTAGTGATAATGATTTCGTTTGAGTTTGATTTTCTGTAAATTTTCTACTAAAACTTATCATTATCAATTTACACCTTCCCTGTGGGATTGATATTCAATGCTTAAATAGAAAATCCTTTATTACTTGATAACGATACATATACTTGGGTAGAATCTCATTGTTAATTGCATATAATTATATATATTTTACACAACTTACTTTTCATACAAGGATCAAGTTTTTGGCGTTGTAGTGGTGTCAACCTCATAAATCCTTACTTACAAAAATCTGGATCAAGTTTTTTGAGTTGTTGCGTGAGGAAGGTAACAATTAAATTTAGGTTAATTAAATAGTTTTGATAAATTAGGAAAGTTAAAGATAATATATATACTATAAAAATATATAAAAAAATAAAAAATCCAAAAAGAAATTTATTTAAAAGGTTTTTTTTCTAAGAAAAGAATTTTACTTAGCTTACTTTATTTATTTATGTAAAATATTGGATCAGAAGGCTTAGTACCTTACGACTCAGAAGTAGAACATACTATTAGCAAAATTTGAAAACAACAAAGAGAAACTAAAAATTTAAAAGAAATGGCAAATAACATAGAAAATCCAATAAATGAGAATCGATAAAGACCTTTGAAAGATTATGTGAATCTGATAGCAGATGAACTTCACTTAAATATTCAAAATCCTAATGTTATTGCTAATTCATTTGAGTTTAAACTTGTTATTACAAATGGTACAAAATAATTATTTTTGAGGATCACCTACTGAAGATCCTAACTTACATCTTGCTAGTTTTTTTGAGATTGTGCTACATTTAAATATGACGGATTGTCTAATGATGTTGTTAGACTTAAACTGTTTCTTTTTTCATTAAGGAATAAAGCTAAGACTTGGTTAAATTCATTAGCATCTGGATCTATTAGAACTTGGGGAGAACTATCATTGGCTAAATATTTTCCACCCTCGAAAACCGCTAAGCTTAGAAATGATATTACATCTTTTTGTCAGTTTAAAGGGGAAACAATATATGAAGCCTGAGAAAGATTTAAAGATCTTTTTAGAAAATATCCACACCATGCTTTGTTAGATTAGTTAATAATTCAAACCTTTTACAATGTATTTGTAGGATCATTTAGATCTATTATAGATGTTATTGCAGGTGGATCATTAATGTCAAAACATTTTGATGAGACATATTCTTTAATTGAAGAAATGACTAATAATGATTTTCAATGACCCTCTGAAAGGTTAAATCCTAAGAGAGTTGCCAGTATTCATGATTCTGATGCAATGTCTATTTTGGCATCTTAAATTGTTGTTGTTTCCAAAAGGATTGATCCAAAAGGAGTGAACTATTCTCAAATACCCACAGTATTAGAGGAAAATTCACTAAGACAGATTATTGATACTCAACCATCTTATGAAACTTTAAACGCTATACATAATCGAAATAAATCCCTATTCTAATTATTTTAACCTTGGATGGAAAAATCACTCTAATTTTAGTTGGAATAATTATAATAATTTAGTGCATCCAACCGGAAATCTGAATAATCATAGAAATCCTAATTTTCAACCTTATTATCCTCCAGGATTTAACTCCAATCCTAACCCACACGTTAAGGAAAAGAAGTTGATGATGGAAGAAGCAATGTTGAATATGGGAAAAAAAATACAGAATCAAGGGGCTGCTATTAGAAATATTGAAAATCAATTAGGACATATTGCTACTGCACTTAGTAACAGACCTTTTGGAATTATTCCGAGTAGTGTGGTAGTTAATCCAAAAGATCAAAATAAAGAGCAAATTAAAGTTATTCAATTACGAAGTTGAAAAGAAGTTGAAACAAGGATCCAAAGAGAAACTGAAGTTGATAAAGAGAAGGAAGAAATGGAAAATGATTAATATGATAATGCACAAACACAAGTTCATTTAGAAAAATCATTACATTTGTTTCCTCAAAGACTAAAGTAGAAAAATAAAGATAAAAAATTAAAAAAATTTTTAGAAATCCTTAGGAAACTAACGATAAATATTTATTTTGTTGTAGTTTTATAAAAATGTCAAGTTACGTGAAATTTATGAAGGATGTACTAAATAAGAAAATGAAGTTTACAAATTATGAGATCGTTGCTCTCAGTGAAGAGTGTGGTGCTATTATTATGAAAAAGCTTCCAGAAAAATTAAAAGATCCGGGTAGTTTTATACCTTGTGCAATTGGTAAAAAGTTTTATGCAAAAGCTTTATGTGATTTAGGAGTGAGTATCAATCTTATGCCCTTATCAATCTTTAAACATTTAGATTTGGGAGAAATTTCCCCTACTACTGTAACTCTTCAGTTAGCTGATAGATCAATAACTTATCCAAAAGGAGTTATAGAGGATGTACTAGTAAAAGTGAATAAATTTATTTTCCCTATAGACATTATATTATTGGATATGGAGGAAGATAAAGAGATTCCTATTTTTTTAGGGAGATCATTTCTTGCAACAGGAAGAGTTGTAATAGATGTGCAAAAAGGAGAATTGATAATGAGAGTTAATGATCAAGAAGTAAAATTTAATATAGCAAAAGCTATGAAATATCATTCAATAAAAAAAGATAACAAATGTTTCAGGATGGAAGTAGCTGATTATTTGAGTAATGAACAATTTAAGAATGAGTGTGAAGATAAATTAAAGCAAGGAGAAACTTTTGAGAATGAAGATGAAACAAAAGGAGAAGATTTGGATTATATTTATGAGAAAATTTAAATGTTATACTTGTTGGAAAACGATAGTAAAAATATTATTCCTTCAAGTATTAAACCACCTGAACTTGAATTAAGGAAATTACCTACCCATTTAAAGTATGTATTTTTAGGAGAGTCATCTACATTGCCTGATATTATATCTTCTGAGTTAACTGAAATTCAAGAACAAAAGTTGATCAAAATGTTTAACAAGTATAAAAAGGCTTTTGGATGGACTTTTGCAGATATCAAACGAATTAGTCCTTCAATTTGTATGCACAGAATTTTATTAGATGAACAATATGAATCTAAAGCTGGTCCTCATAGAATATTAAACTCAATAATGAAAGAAGTTGTTAAAAATGAAATTTTAAAATTGTTAGATGCTGAAATTATATATCCTATTTCATATAGTACTTGGTTAAGCCCAATTCACTGTGTTCCGAAAAAAGGAGTGAATGTTGAAGATAATAAGAAAAATGAATTAATACCAATAAGACAAGTTACTGGTTGGCCAATTTGTATTTATTATAGAGAAATTAAATATGACCACCAGAAAAGATCACTTTCCTTTACCCTTTCTAGACCAAATGTTGGATAGATTGGTTGGGAATAAATATTATTGCTTTTTAGATGGATATACCAGTTACCATCAAATTCTAATTACTTCAGAGGATCAAGAAAAAATAACATTTACAAGCCAATATGGAACATTTGTTTTCATAGAATGTTTTTGGACTTTGCAATGCACCTGCTATATTTCAAAGATGTGTGCTGTCAATTTTTAGCAATTTTATAGAACATGGAATGGAAGTGTTTATGGATGATATTTGTATATTTGGGACTTCGTTTGAGTTATGTCTTAATAATTTAGAAAAAGTTCTGGAAGTATGTGAAAAAATCAACCTAGTATTAAATTAGGAAAAATGTCAATTTATGGTTGCAGGAGGTATTGTGCTTGGGCATAAAATTTCTGAAAAAGGTGTGGAGGTAGATCCTGCAAATATCCAAGTTATTGAAAAATTACCACTACCTACTAATGTTAAAGGGGTGAGAAGTATTCTAGGATATGCTGGTTTTTACAAGCGCTACATAAAAAAATTTTCAAAAATAACTAAGCCGTTAGGCCAACTTTTAGAAAAATATAACAAATTTGATTTTGATGAGGAATGCATAAAATTATTTGAATTATTAAAGAAAAAATTAGTCACTGCACCTATGATAGTACCACCTGACTGGGAAAAAATCATTTGAAATAATGTTGGATGCTAATGATTATGTTATTGGGGCTATATTAGGACAAAGGCGTGATAACGGTTTTAAAGTTATATATTATGCTAGTAAGACTCTAAATGATGCTCAAATTAATTATATTACTATTGAAAGAGAGTTATTAGTTATTGTTTATATCTTCGATAAATTTAGACCTTTTTTAATTGGAACTAAATGTATAGTGCATACAGATCATTCTGTTATTAAATACTTAATGCAAAAGAAGAATGTTAAACCAAGATTAATTAGATGACAAGAGTTTGATTTTACCGTGATTGATAGAAAGGGAAATGATAATCAAATAGCTGATCATTTATCTATATAGAAATAGAAATATTAACTAATTTTGCAAATGAAATTTTAGAAAATTTCCCTGATGAACAGTTATATAGTATTTATGAAATGGATGTACCGTGGTATGTTGATATAGTGAATTATATTGTAAGTGATATTTTACCACCTAATATGAAAAATTCATAATTAAAGAAATTTATATATGATTCAAAAGACTATTTTTGGGATGACTCATATTTATATAAAAAATGTAATGATCTAATTATTAGAAGATATGTGTCTTATGAAGAAACTCAACAGATAATTGAAAGATGTCATGATTTTAAATTTGGATGACATTTTGAAACAAATAGAACTGCATATAAAATTTTGCAAGCTGGACTTTATTGGTCTACTATTTTTAAAGATATTAATGAATATATTAAAATGTGTGATAGATGTCAACGAGTAGGAAATATTTCTAGAAGATATTAAATGCCTCTAAATTACACATTGGAAGTTGAAACTTTTTATGTGTGAGGATTAGATTTTATGGGACCATTTATGCCTTCATTTGGAAACTTATATATATTACTTAATGTTGATTATATGTCCAAATGAATTGAAGTTGTTGTTGTACCTAGATTGTGATGCTCGGAGTGTTTCTAAATTTTTAATTAAAAATATTTTTACAAGATATGGAATGCCGAGAGTAATTATTACTGATAGAGAATCTCATTTTTGGAATAAGAGAATCGAAAAATTAATTAGGAAATATGATATTATGCATAGATTCTCTACTGCTTATCATCCTCAAACTAGCGGTGTAGCAGAGATATCAAATCGTAAAATTAAGCGTATTTTAGAAAAAAACTATAAATCCTTATAAATTGAATAGGTCTGCTAGACTAGATATTGTATTATGAGCATATAGAACTGCTTACAAGACTCTTGTAAGAATGTCTCCATACAGACTGATATTTGGAAAAACATGCAACTTACCAGTAGAATTAGAGCATAAAGCATTTTGGGCTATTAAAGAATTTAATTTTAATCTGAAAGATGCTGGCGAGAAAAGATTATTGCAACTCAATGAACTTGAGGAAATAAAAAATGAAGCATATGATAATGCAAAAGTCTATAAAGAAAAAATGAAACATGATCGGAAGATTGTTCAGAAGAAATTTGAACCTAGACAAGATGTTCTATTATATAATACAAGATTGAGATTGTTTCTAAGAAAATTGAAATCCAGATTTTTAGGACCATTTAAAGTGATTAAATTCTATCATTATGGAACTGTTGTTATTAAAGATTCTAACATTGGAAAGATATTTAAAGTTAATGGGTATCGTCTGAAACATTATTATGAAGCGCACAGACCTTAATTTAAAGAAATAAGTCAACCCAACTAAACAAATTGTATGTCGGGCTAACGACGTTAAACCAAGCGCTTTGTGGGAGGCAACCTATACATATATGTCTATGTATTATTATTTTGTTTGATAAATGTCTTATATATTAGTAGATAATAATCCTACACAATTACATTTATTATAAATTAAGTGAAATATTAGTATTAGAGAAAAAGTTGGAATTAAATTGAATGAAAAATGAGAGTCGCAAAATTTTGGCCATTGGAGGCGACAGCGCCTAAGAAAATGGACCTCAGTGCCGGAAGTGCCAATCGGGAGCGTCGATGGCGCCGAGATCGGTTTGACGGTTCAGACGACTTTTGGAAGAATTTGGCGAGATTTCGCTCTACAATAACCATCGGGAGGTGTTTTTAAAGTCCTAAAAACTTCTTAGGACACCTAGACTTCCTATTTTCGAATTTCATGGCTTCTAATTCCAGAAATACATCAAGTTATGGAGTTTTCAATAGAAGAAACTTTATTAGTTTTGACGCACAGAGATTATATAATAAAGTTATTAAAAAGAAGAGATTGATCAAGGAGAGAGGAATTGTTAATCATAGATTGATCAATCCATGTGCTCCGGTTGACAAGATCATTTTGCAAAGGTGATGGGAATTTTTGTGTTACACTACCATTGCGGTTGTTGTGCCTGCAGTGAAGGAGTTCTATGCAAATCTACATGAAATTACCCAAGGAGTTGTCTTCGTACGAGGTAAGGTTGTGTCATTTACTCCTGCAAGGATTAATAAATTGTTTATGATAGAAAATATTCCAATCTGTCATTATAAAAATTTTATTCCTACGCGAGATTTGATGCAAAATGTTTACTATCTTCTGACGGATGAAAGTGATATGTGGGAAGTACGAGATGAAGAATATATTAGTTTTCCTGCTTCATCACTTAATCCAATTTCAAAGCAGCGGCATTTCTTTATTTGTGCAAAATTACTCCCAACTATGAAGATTAGTAGAGTCACCAAGGAAAGTGCTATTTTAAACTACTGTATTCAAATGGAAAAACCGATTGATACAGGATTAATCATATTTAATTTTTTATGGGTATCATTATGAATGGGCCAATTTATGGACTTGGGCATACTTCTACAATTTTTCTGATTTGCAATCAATCCCAAGTGTCATATGAAAGTTGGGAAAAAGTTTTATTACCATTGGAGCCCATGAACCCTATTGATGATCAGTATGTTGGTAATGGAAATGAAGCACTAAATGCTATTATGGATCATTCTACACAGACTTCAACTCCATTAATACAATCAACAGTAAGAAGTTCACTTGCTTTAGAGAAGAAATTGAAAAAAATTGAAATGGAACTTCAAAGTATTATGAATGCGGTGGGAGATCTTAAGTACTTTTTTTATCACCTTGATTGGAGAATGAAAGAAAATTTTGATCATACTGTAACTTTTGAAACAGGATTAGTTCGGATGTTTAAAGAAAATGGGTGGATTGAAGAAAATTCGACAGATCAATTCCCGTACCGATCCTTCTACAACCAATATGTTCATTACCAATCCATAGGAGATATTAGAGGTGAAAGTACTAAAGATGAAGTGGAATGACTGAAGACTTTAGATTCTCTACTTGCTTAAGAATATTTATGTATTTGATGTAATTGTATGAATTTGATTTGATTTGGTTTGGTTCGTTTTTGCTTTAGCATTCTGAACTTTGATTATGTGTATAGTTTTATGTCAACGTTTAGTGTTGTGGCTTGATTTCGACGCTGATTTATAATTAGTTTTCTTAATAGATGTGAATGTGTGATTTGTGAAATGTGTTTGTAAAAATTATATTTCCATATATAAAAGTTAGTTTGTTGTTGTTTGTGAATGTTTATTTGTGAATTATTGTTGAATAAAAATTTGTGTTTAAAAAAATTAAAAAACTTTGGAGTAAATTAAAAGGAAATTAAAATTTTGAAAAAATCAAAATAGTGAATTTCGGGTCTTCAACGCTGACGGCGCTGGCATGGGCGCCGACAACGCCTTCCACCCGAGAGCAGTAATAACCCTTTAATTTGCAATTTTCACTGCAAAACCTCCATTTTTACCCCTAAAGTCACCTTAAACCTTCAGTTTTCACCTAGGGTTTGATTTTGGGCAGATTTGAGGCGATTTAGAGGTAAAGGAACTTCGGATTTCATTTTCTCTAAGTAAGAGCTACACTTTATAAGAAAAACTTTTTTGATTTTCACCAAAGATTTTTCTCACATTGCCTAGATCCGAAAGTCTTGTTTTTTTTTTTAAAGATTTTGACAAAATGTTTTGGCGAAAAACTTTTACTTAGTGGATTTAAGTTTAAAGTGTTTTACATTTTGATTTTCGAAATTTTGGAATTTATTTGGATTTTTATCAAAATTTTCTAGATTTCCTATGGCACCTAGACCGAGCAAAAGAAAAACAAAATATGATGAGCAAAATTTTGTTAGCTTTAAAGCTTGTGCTCGATTTCATAATCTTCGAGAAAATAAGAAAGTGTTCAAAAAATTCGGGAGGAGAAATTGAACGATTGATTATCGCTTGGCAGTGGGAAAACTTCTGCTATTTTACTGTCGATGCGATAACAGGGATAGTTACGGGATTTTATGCCAACTTTTCGAAAGCTTATGTTGATTTTGTTTTTGTTCGAGGAAAAAGGGTGTAGTTTAATCCAAGAAAAATAAATGAGTTTTATCAATTAGAAGATGATTATAGATGTTAGTATCATTCATTCTCTGCCACAAATGAGGCCTTAGATGAGGTTATTTCTTTTCTGACTGGTGAGAAAGGGGCTTGAAAAACAAAGAATGGAGTTAAAGTCAACTTTCCCCTTTCTATGTTAAATTTAGTATCTAATGCCTGACATTTTTTTTATTTCTGGGAGGATGATTCCAACAAACCATCATAGTGAAGTGACCAAGGATAGAGCCATCTTGAACTACTATATTCAACAAGTGATGGATATAAATGTAGGCTCTATCATTTATATGAACACTCGATCTATTGCTCTAGGTGAGACTACTGGTGGATTGGCACACCCTGCTCTCATTTATACACATTGTGAGCATGCAGAAGTTGATTTCAAACCTGATGAGGAAAGTATTGAGCCTTAGAGACCGATTGGGCCTGCAAACATTAAGACTTATGAGTCCTATGTTGAATGGAGATCTGGAAGTAAAGCCAGGGATATTCCTTCTACTTCTAAGACCCCTAATTTTAGTGAGCCTACTTCAAATGACCTTAGTAACAGGGAGTTATTGGACAAAATGATGATTCAGCAGGGAGATATTTTGAGGATGGATCATATGATGCAAAACATGGAGGCCAGAAATGCTCATACAAATGATCTGATTAGCCAGAAGTTTGAATATGATGCTGCTTATGATGATGCTTTAGTGAAATGCCTGAGGGGTGATCATACAATTCAGTTCCCTATTCACCCTGTTTATACTCCATATCAGCGGTAGAAGTTAGATGTTAATGATGAAGAAGATGATTACTAGTGATCTTTTTGTTTGTTTGTTTGTGTTGTACTTTTTTATTGTATTGTTTGTTTGGTGATATTGTTGAGACTCTATTGTTATATTGTAAAGTGAAACTGTAATGTGTAAAACTGTTTTTATTTTTAGAATTTACTTTAGTTCTGTTGTTAGTTTCAGCACTTTGTTATATGTATTGTAATTAACCCTTTCTCAGCAAATTTTATATATATTATGTGCAATTTAATATTTTAAGCCTTGTGGTTTTTCATATTAGCACCGGCAGTATTTCAGAATTTATTTGTAAAAATCAGAATCTTCAACAAGTATGAATTTTCTTTATGTATTTAATGCTTTCTTTCACCCTTTTATTTTTAAAGTTCTTCATGTAAATCTTTTAAAAAAAAAAAGTTTGGGGAGAGAAAAATTATTTTAAAAAAAAGAGAGAACTTAATTTTGTTTGTCCTTACTTAACTATATTTTCAAAAAATTTAATTTAATATGACCTTTGATATTAGAGGTTAACTCTGGATAACTATATTTATGTTTCTCAATATATAGTAAATTTAAGTAAAAAAATTTCAAAAATAAAGGTTAATTCTAGAGCTTAAGATATTTGGTAAAAGAGAATAAGACTTTGTTTTTCTATTTTAAGTAAATGAATTTATATTTTTGAAGTATTCAAAATCTTAAAAAAATCATGTAAAAAGAATAGAATTAAACTTTATATAATTTTTACGTTAATATAAATTTGTTAAGTGAAGAAATGTAAAAAGGTTTTAACTTTAAGAAAAGGATAGTGAAGTTCAAAATCATTAAAGGCTATCCAAATATAGTAATCCTCACATACATTAAAAAAAAAAGAGAGAAGAAGAAAGGAAAGAAAATGGGGATTAGAAATGATCCTGAAAAGTAAAGAAAAAAGAAAAAAGATGTGGCGAGAAGCTTGAGGAGATGCCTAATTAAAAATTAGCTTCACTTGAATCAACTTAAAGAAAAAGACTAGGACACATTTTCTAAACTTTTTATTTGAGAATTAGCTTAATGATTAGTAAAGTTTTATGAAGTTCTTTTTCATATGAATTTTCTAAGTGACTTTAATATGATAAATTGCATTTTTTCTTGAAAGAAATAGAGGATCGGAAATCTTAGACTTAATTACTGAATATCCTAGCACCTTTAGTATTAACTAGAGTTGTTTTAATTTTTTCTTAAGTTATATTATTATATTTAGAGAACTTAAATATGGAAGTCTAAAAGTTTAATTCTTTACCATAAGTCATATTTTATGTAGTAGAGGAGTTACTTGAAGACAAGTAACATGTATGTTTGGGGGATTTTGATACACTGAAATTCTATGCATTTTTAGACCCATATTTTGTACTTATTTTTGGTGATATTGCACGTTAATGGAAGATAATTTGATGTTTTCTTGCAGGTTGCTAATTTTTAGGACTTAAATTAAAAAGGATGGAAATTGGAGTCAAAATGACGTTTTTGAAGAAGTACTTAACGCCGACCGCGCCAAGGGCAGCGCCGACCGCACCAAGGGCAGCGCCGACCGCGCACAACAATAGAACTGAATTTTTTACTCAACACTAACCACACCAAGACTAGCGCTGATGGCACCAAAGGCGGTTCAGCTCGTTTCTAGAAGTTTTGATGTATTTGGATAATTTTTGAAGAGTTTTTGGAGGCACCTCTTGGAGAACCGACCCTAGCTTTATTGGGGCCGAAATTTATCAGAAAATGGACACCTTTTCGCTCTATGATGTTCCACCACGCTTCATTTTCGCCATTCTTCATAATCCATCTTCATTCCACCACCATATTGGAGTTCAATAGCGATTTTTCTTATATAGTTTAGAGTTTGTGTGGTAAGATTTAGTGTGAAACTTTTTGTAAGAGTGTTGAAGAAGGCGAAAAGTGAGAAATATCTTCTTCCTGAATCTCTAAAGAAAGGCTATAAGGGATTATCTTTGAGAAAGAGTTTCTGGATAAGTTTTGTTCGTTCATAAGTGTTGTATGAACTTTCTTTTACATATAAAATTTATGTTTTGTTGTCTGTCTCATGAAATCTGAGTAGTTTCCTCTATCTTTCTCTCAACTCTAAGATATAGTGAAATGAAGAGATAATATGATGTGTCAATAGTAAAATATAAAATAAATTGTGTGATTTTTCAACTCCAAACTTAATTTACATTTTGATATGGCTAATTGAATTGTTAAAATATGTTGTGAAACATATGATTTGGAAAATGGAGTATGAGTTCTACAACAGAGTGAGGATCACATTTTATTTCACGGAGGAAAAATTCGTTCATGGAATTAAGTGCAAATAAATAGTAAATATTCTTTGTTGGGTGTAGAATTGAAGAATATTTAGGGTAACAGAATAAAATCCTCAATTCAGTCTTAGTGTTTAAAAATTAAAGCAAGAGTTAGCCTTCAGGTGAAGGGAAGTGGGAGCTCTGGAGTGGGAGTCGATATCCTCCTATCCTAGCCACAGAATTAGACTAAACCTAGGATTAGCCAATATTTTTTTATGCACTGTATCAGGATAGAGAATTATAATTGCTCCTATTTGGCACAATACATATTAAAAACATTTATCTCTTCTCATTTCACCTGAACCTCATTATAGTGGGAATGTTGCTTTTTCATATAAGAAATCTTCATTACAAAAACATTGTTAGTAGATTAGTATTTATTTAAAATTTACATTTTTGTTTTGCTAATAGTTAAGTACTTTAGTTTTGATAATATCTCAACATTCAAAATTAGTGGCAGTGATTTCGTTTGACTTTCTGTAAATTTCCTAGTAAAACTTATCATTACCAATTTACACCTTCCCTATAGGATCGATACTCGGGGCTTAAATAGAAAGTCATTTACTACTTGATAACGATGCGCATACTTGCATAGAATCTCAATATTAATTGCCTATAATTATATATATATTACACAACTTACTTTTCATACAAAGATTAAGTATTTTGCGTTGTAGTAGTGTCAGCTTCATAAATCCTTACATGCAAAAAATCGGGATCAATCGCTAACTCTCATTTTTAGTTCTCATTTCTGCACATCTATCAAAGCTATTCCAGTGGCAATGAATGGTCTTCCTAAAATGATAGGAATTTCTTTATCTTCCTTCATATCAATACAATAAAGTCCACAAGAAAAATAAATTTAACAACTTTTACCAAAACATCTTCTACAACTCTTTTAGGATAGGTAATCGAATGATCAGCTAACTGAAGAGTTAAAGTTGTAGGTGAAATATCTCCTAAATCCAACCTTCTGAAAATTGATAATGGTATAAAATTAATTTTGGCTCCTAAATCACATAAATCTTTTCCAAAAAAACTTTCGCCAATAGTACAAGGAATTGTAAAACTTCCAGGACCTTTAATTTTTTTATGAAGCTTTTTCTGAATTATAACGCTACACTCTTCACTAAGTGCAACAGTCTAATTATCTACAAACTTCCTTTCCTTATTATGTTTATCCTTCATGAACTTCGCATAGCATGGCATTTTTTCCAAGGCTTCAACAAATGGAATGTTTATCGTTAATTTCCTCAATATTTCTGAAAATTTTGAAAATTTGTTATCTCTATTTTTTGCTTTAATCTTTGAGGAATTGAATGTGATGGTTTTTCTACAGTGATTTTCATTGGTTTAATAAGACATTCTGACTTAATATGAAAAACTTCACCAGTTTTTTTATTTTCCACCTCATATTTTTCAACTTCAACTTCCACTTTTTTTTAACTCTGTTTTCTAATTCATTTCCACTTCTCGGTTGAATAGCCTCAAAGTTTCTAATTCATTTCCACATATATTAATTTATATATGGGTTGCCTCCCATAAAGAGCTTAGTTTAACGTCATCAGCATGACATGCTATTGTTAAATCAGGATGACTTAACATCAAAATTTCTTTAAATTGTGGCATGTGTCCTTCATAATAATGTTTCAATCGATGCCCATTAACTTTAAATATCTTTTTAGTTTTAGGATATTTAATAACAACAGTTTCATAATTATAAACTTTAGTCACTTTAAATGGTCTTAACCATCTGAATTTCAGTTTTCCTCGAAATAATCTCAATCTTGTATTATATAATAGAACTTATTATCCAGGTTCAAACTTCTTTTTAAAAATTTTTCGATCATGTAATATTTTCATTTTCTCTTTATAGATTTTTGCATTATCATATGCTTTATTTCTAATCTCCTCAAGTTTATTGAGTTGCAAAAATCTTTTCTCAACAGCATCTTTTAGATTAAAATTAAATTCCTTAATACCCCAAAATATTTTATGCTTCAATTCTACTAGTAAGTGGCATATTTTTTCTAAAAATAAGTCTATATGATGACATTCCAATAGGAGTCTTACAAGTAGTTTTGTATGTCCAAAATGCAGTATCTAATCTAATAGACTAATCCAATTTATAAAAATTTACAGTTTTTTCTAAATGTTTTTTTATTTCATGATTTGATATCTCTGCTAGACCGCTAGCATGTGGATGATAAGCAGTAGAAAATCTATGCACAATATCATATTTTTTAATTTATTTCTTGATTCTCTTATTCCTAAATGGGATCCTCCAAATTTTTTTAATAATTACTCTCGACATTCCATATCCTGTAAAAATATTTTTATTTAAAAATTTAGAAACACTCGAAGCATCACATCTAGGTACAACAATAACTTCAATCCATTTGGACATATAATCAACAGCAAGTAATATATATAAATTTCCAAATGAAGGCATAAAGTCCCATAAAATCTTATCCCCACACATAAAATTTCAACTTTCAATGTGTAATTTAGAGACATTTCATTTTTTTAGAAATATTTCATACTCGTCGCCATCGATCGCATATTTTAATATATTCATTAACATCTTTAAAAAAGTAGAATAATAAAATCCAGCTTGTAAAATTTTGTGTAGTTTTATTTCTAAAATATCCTTCAAATTCAGAATTATGACATCTTTCAATTATTTGTTGAGTTTCTTCATAAGGCACACACCTAATAATTAGATCTTCACGTTGTTTATACAAATATGGGTCATCCCAAAAATAGAATTTTAAATCATAAATAAATTTCTTTAATCATTGATTCTTAACATCTGGTGATAGAATATCACTTACAATATAATTTACTATATCGACATACTTCGGTATATTCATTATATCAATATTATATAATTTTTCATCAGGGAAATTTTCTAAAATTTCATTTTCAAAAATAGTTAATATTTCTTTTTCTAGTCTAGACAAATGATCAGTTATTTGATTATTATTACTTTTTCTATCAATTACCATAAAATCAAATTTTTGCAGAAGAAGTATCCATCTAATTAACTTTGGTTTAGCATCCTTCTTTTGAATCAAGTATTTGATAGTAGAATGAATTGTATGCACTATACATTTGGTTCCTATCAAGTAAGGTCTAAACTTAACAAATGCATGGACAATAGCTAATAACTCTCTTTCAGTAGTAGTGTAATTAATTTAAGTATCATTTAGAGTTTTACTAATATAATATATTACTTTAAAAAACTTTGTTGTGTTTTTGTCCTAAAACAGCTCTAATAACATAATAACTAGCATCGCACATTATTTCAAATGGTTTCTCCCAGTCAGGTGATACTATTATAGGTGTAGTGTAATTTTTCTTTCAATAATTCAAATGTTTTTATGCATTCCTCATTAAAATCAAATTTTGTATCCTTTTCTAAAAGTTGACAAAATGGCTTAGTTATTTTTGAAAAAAAATTTACGTAACGCCTGTAAAAACCAGCATGTCCTAGAAAACTTCTTACCCCTCTAACCGTAGTAGGTGGTAATTTCTCAATAACTTGAATTTTTGCAGGACCTACTTTCATGCAATTTTCAGAAATTTTATGCTCAAGTACAATTCCTCCTACAACCATAAATTAATTTTTTTTTGCAATTTAGTACTAGGTTGATTCGTTCACATAATTCCAGAACTTTTTCTAAATTATTTAAACATAATTTAAATGAAGTCCCAAATAAAGAGAAATCATCCATAAATTCTTCAATTTCATATTCAATCAAATTATTAAAAATTAACATCATACATCTTTGAAATGTCGCAGGTGCATTGTATAGTCCAAAATGCATTCTACGAAAAGTAAATGTTCCATAAGAGCTTGTAAATGTCATTTTCTCTTGATCCTCAGGAGCAATTGAAATTCAATGATACTCGGTATATCCATCTAAAAAGCAGTAATATCTGTTTCCAACAAATATATCTAAAATTTGGTTTAGAAAGGGTAAAAGAAAATGATCTTTCCTAGTGACCATGTTTAATTTTTTATAGTCTAAACAAATTCGCCAACCAGTAACTTGTCTTAATGGAATTAATTCATTTTTCTCATTTATTTCAATGGTCACTCCTTTCTTTGGAACACAGTGAATTTGTCTCACCTAAGCACTATCTGAAATAGGATATATAATTCTAGCATCTAACCATTTTAAGATTTTTTTTAACTTCTTTCATTATTAGGTTTAATCTCCTCTGAGGATCAGCTTTAGGTTTATATTGTTCATCTAATAGAATTTTGTGCATACAAATTGAATGACTAATTCTCTTAATATATACTAAAATCAACCCAAAAGCCTTTTTATATCTTTTTAACATTTTTATTAATTTTTGTTCTTGAATTTCAGTTAAATCATAAGATACAATAACAGACAATTTAGATGAATCTCCTAAAAACACATATTTTAAATGGGCAGGTAATACTTTCAGTTCAATTTCAGGTTGTTTAATAATTGAAGGAATAAAATTTTTATTATCATTTTCCAACAAATCTAAAATTTCAAATTTGTCTTGAATATAATCTAAATTCTCTTCTTTTATTTCATGCTCATAATATTCTTCTTGACTTAGTTTATCTTCAAACACTTCCTTAAATTGCTCATTACTCATATAATCAATAACTTTCATTCTAAAGCATTCATTATTTTTTTCTATTGCAGGATATTTCATAGCTTTCACGATATTAAATATTATTTCTTGATCATTAACTCTCATTATTAATTCTCCATTTTGCACATCTATCACAGCTCTCCCTGTTGCAAGAAATGATCTCTCCAAAATAATAGTAATCAATTTATCTTCTTCCATATCTATTATTATAAAGTCTACAAGAAAAATAAATTTATCCACTTTTACTAATACATTTTCTATAACTCCTTTAGAATAAGTTATTGATCGATCAGCTAACTGAATAGTTAAAGTAGGGGAAATCTCTCCTAAATCTAAACGTTTAAGAATCGATAGAGGCATAAGATTCATACTCGCTCTTAAATCACATAAGACTTTTCAAAAAAAAAATTTCACCAATAGCACAAGATATAGTAAAACTATCAGGATCTTTTAACTTTTCAGGAAGCTTTTTCTAAGTAATAGCATTACACTCTTCACTGAGTCCAACGATCTCATGATCTGCAAACTTCGTTTTCTTGTTTAGTATATCTTTTATAAATTTAACATAACTTGACATTTGTTCAAAAGTTTCAATGAAAAGAATCTTTATCGTTAACTTCTTAAAGTTTTCCAAAAATTTTATAAATTTTTTATCTTTATTCGTCTACTTCAATCTTTTGAGCAAACAGAGGTAGTGGTTTTCTAATGGAACTTGTATTGGTTCATTTTCTCTTCCTTCTCCTTCTCAACTTCAGTTTCTCTTTGGATTCTTGTCTCTACTTCTTTTCCACTTCGTAATTGAATAGCATTAATTTGCTCTATATTTTGATCTTTTGGATTAACTTCCATATTACTTGGAAGAATTCCTGAAAATCCGTTACTATGTGCAGTAACAATATGTCCTAATTGATTTTCAATATTTCTAATATCAATCCATTGATTTTGTATTTGATTTCTCATATTCAACATTACTCTTCCACCGTCAACTTCTTTTTCTTAACTTGTGGGTTATGGTTAGAATTAAATCCAGGAGAATAATAATGTTGATAATTAGGATTTCCTTAATTGTTTAATTTTCCTGAGATGTTCACCGAATTGTTATAATTATTCCAACTAAAATTAGGGTAATTTTTTCATTCAAGGTTATAATAATTAAAATAAGGATTGTTATTCCGATTATTTTTAGCATTCAAAGTTTCATAAGGTGATTCAGTATCAATTATCTGTCCTAGTCAATTTTCCTCTAATATTGGTGATATTTGAGAATAGTTCACTCTAATTTGATCAATCTTTTTTGATATAGCAGCAATTTGAGATGTTAAAATAGGCATTGCATCAGAGTCATGAATATTGGCTACTCTCTTAGGATTTACCCGTTCAGAGGGCCATTGAAAATTATTAGTAATCATTTCTTTTATTAAAGAGTATGTTTCATCAAAAGGTTTTGACATTAGTGATCCACCTGCAGCAGCATCTATAATATATCTAACTGTTTCTACTAATCCATTGTAAAAAGTTTGAATCAATTTTTTGTGATAGTTCTCCCCAAATTCTAATAGATCCAGGTGCTAATGAATTTAACCAAGCTTTGGTCTCTTAATGAAAAAGGAAAAAACTCTGAGCCTAACAGCATCATTAGACACTCCATCATATTTAAAAGTAGCACGTATTTCAAGAAAAATAGCAAGAGGTAAGTTAGGATCTTTAGTAGGTGTTCCTCCAAACTGATTATTTTGTATCATTCAGATAATAACAGGTTAAGCTCAAATAAATTAGCAGCAACATCAGAATTTTGAATAGTTAAGTGAAGTTCATCTACTGTCGGATTAGCATATTCTTTTAAAGGTCTTTGTCGCTTTTCATTTATTTGATCATCTAAGGTATTCGTCATTTTGTTCAAATTTTTAATTATATTTGTTGTCTTCGAATTTTTCTAATAGTACATTCTAATTCTGAATTGAGGTATTAAACCTTCAGATCTAATATTTTGCATAAACAAATATAATAAACAAAGGAAAATTACTTTAAAATACACAATATATATATATAT
>JXCR01137450.1:112614-140198 GCA_002079205.1 Phalaenopsis hybrid cultivar | reverse complement strand
TATATATATATTAATTTTTATGATTTTTTTATTTTTTTTAATAATAATTTTTTTTATATTTTAACTATAAATTTCCTAATTTACCAAATCTATTTAATTTACCGTTACCTTCCCCGGCAACAGCACCCAAAACTTTGATCCCGAAAATATTGTTGCATAAAACTTATAAAGTTGACTCTGCTTTACAACGATGCCAGAAACTTGATGCGTTATTTTATGAATAAGAAATTTAAGCAATTTATGTTGGGATTTTATGCAAGTATACGTATCATTATCAAGTAATACAAGACTTTCTATTTAAGCATCAAATATCGATCTCATGAGGAAGGTTTAAATTTGAAATGATAAATTTAACTAGAAAATTCACATAAATAAAACGAATTGTTGTTACTAATTTTGAATTGTTTGAGATACTATTAGAACTAAATTATTAACTACTAGCAAAACTAAAATGCAAAGTTTAAATAGTAACTACTAAACTATGTTTTATGTGATGTATTTTATAATATGAATTCTCACTACAATGAGTTTTTGGTAAAATGAGATGAGATAAATGGCTTAAATATGTATTGTGTCAAAAAGGAGCAATTTTAATTTTTTACCCTGATTTAGTGTTATAAAAAATAATTAGTTAATCTCAAGTTTAGTCCCTAAATCCATGGTTAGTCTAGGAGGATACTGACTCTCACTCCAAAGCTCTCATTTCCCTTCCTCTGAAGGCAAAAGCTAGCTATAGTTCTTAAACACTAAGACCGAGTTGAGGATTTTAGTCTGTCGCCATAAAATCTTCAAAGTTACACCCAACAAAATATATTTCCCTATTTATTTGCATTTAATTCCATGAACGAAATACTCCTTCATGGAATTAAATGTGATTCTCACTCTTATTGGAGAACTCATACTACATTTCCCGGATCATATGTTTCACAGCATATTTTAACAATTCAATTGGTCAGATCGAAAAGTAAATTAAGAACGAAGTTGAAAAATCATCACAATTTATTTTATATCTTAAAATTGGCATATCCCAATTATCTCTTCATTTCATCATATCTCAGAGTATGGAGAAAGATAAAGGAAACTACTCAGACTTCATGAGAAAGATACAACAAAACATAAATTTCATATATAAAAGAAAGTTCATACAACAATAATAAACAAACAACACTTATCTGAAACTCTTTTTCAAAGTAAATTCCTTATAGCCTCTCTTAGAAGATGTAAGAAGAAGAAATCTCTCTCCCTCTCTAATGCTCTTCGAGAAGAATTCACACTTAAACTCACCACAAAAATTCAAAACTCTAAAGAAATAAATGACTAATGGACTCTAAGTGGTTGTGGGGAATGTAGAATAACGTGGAAGAGAGTGGAAAGCGGTCGTCTTTTCTAATCAATTTTCGCTCTAAATAGAGCCTGATGTCGGTTTTCCAATATGTGCATCCAAAAACTCTTCAAAAAGCGTCCAAATTCGTCGAATCATCTAGAAATAGGTCTTACACCGACATTGACGCCTTCGGTGCCCATTTTGGAGTCATTGGCGCTAGTAGCCCGTGAATTAATTTCGTGTTCTCTGTTAAACGACGTCGTCGGTGCTGCTACTGGCGTCGTCGGCGCTAAGGATAGGCCTTTGTTTTGTAGGTCTGCGTCGTTGGCGTCCATCCTGGCGTCGTCAGCACTGAGTATTTTTTCAAAAAAGTCATTTTGACTCTAAATTCTATCATTTTTGCTTCATTTTTTCTTCAAGTCCTAAAAATCAACCTGCAATAAAACATGAAAAATATCCTCCTTTAAAGCGCAATATCACCAAAAAATAATTATAAAATATAGATCTAAATATGCATATGTTTTTTGTGTATCAGTAATATAATAGGAGAAGGCTTGGATGGGAAAGGGAGGTTAACAAAGAAAGTGATAGAAAGGGAAAGGATCAACTAGCAAAGGTAGAAGTTCTGGATCATGGCACTAAGGCAGGTACAACACCACATCCTAGTAAGCTCCCATATCAATATCCTGAGGTTAAGGAGAGATTCAACTTCATTTGTAGAAGCTTCAGGATCCTTGTACGAAGTCAGGTCCGCAAGATTGATGGTAGCTTAAACATAGTAATCTCCTGACAGGTTAACCTTGTAGGTGTCATCATTCCAAGGCACGTCTTGATAGAATAAAAATGCTTAATTATTTGGCACCTTCTATGCTGGAGCTACCTATAGATGCATGTTTCCATAATGTAACTCTAAAGCCTAAACAGGCTTCTTCCACTTCTCAAACTCAGCGAAATGTAGCTAATAAACAAGGATGTGAGGCGAAACCAACTATGGGATGAAATTTGTAGCAGGCTGCACCACTCAATAGATACATCTTCTCTGACATGAATCCCATTGAAGAATATCCTTCCCCACCAAGCTCTTAAGATAAATTTCAAGAATGGGGTTCATCCATCCTACCTGAGCATCTAATGATGGGTATTATGGTGAACTGAATCAAACATCTAAATAACTTTATGTAATCTTCTCGACGTGGCACAATACGGCCCCTTTTCTGTTATATTAGACCTCCCTCAGTAAGGGCAACTCATGAATGAGTTAATAGATCTAAATGATCTGAATTTATCATATATGGGGTTGTCCTATGTCTGATATTAGCACTTCAAACTCATGGCCCCTTTGGGCATCTATGATCAATCATGATGCTCCTCTCAACGTCTGCAAAATGTTAACTCGAGATACCATAACCTCATACTACGTTGGAATGCTGATTAAATCTGATCCATTACTTTCTAGAATAGTTATGAAATCTCTATATTAGGGTCAATTAGAATCGATGCTGCTCTTCTTCAANTTATAGTGTTTAAGAACTAAAGCAAGTGTTAGCCTTTAGGGGAAGGGAAGTGGGAGCTCTGAAGTGAGAGCCTGTATCCTCTTAGCCTAACCACAGACTTAGGGACTAAACTTGGGATTAACCAATGATTTTCTATAAAACCGAATCAGGGTAGAGAATTAATATTGCTTCTATTTGGCACATACAATATTTAATGCATCTAATTCCTTTACATTATCCAATTCACTATATAAGAATAGTAGTTTTTAACAACTCTAAATTCTCTAAACTAATTCATCCAAAAAGTGATTATCTTCAGAATTAAAATTTGCATTAAGCAATAGTTATTATGATTACATTTAACATTTGCATTTAGGAGTAATTGCTAGATAAAACACTATTTTAATCGACATTCCAATCTAAGGCCTGATAGTAGTAGACTAGAACTTTGATTAAGGACCTCTTACGTTGCTTCCCTATAGGATCGATATTCGGGGCTTAATCAGAAAGTCTTATATTACTTGAAACGATAAGTGCACTTCCGTAGGACCCATTGTATGTGAACTGCTTTCTATATTTTATAACATTTCAATTATTGCATATTATCCACTAAATATAAATTGGGTCAAGTTTTTTGTCATCTTTTGAAAGTTAAATTACTGCATAATTACGGGTAGGGTCAAGTTTTTGGCACCGTCTCAGGAGAATTGAATTGACATGAAACACACACAAAAACAACACACGCTAGGGTAATTAATAAGGCCAAAAAATCTGCCAGAAATTGATAGTAGTAGACTAGAATCCTACAGGCACAATCTGTGGCACCAAAAAATCTGCCAGAAATTTAACAAAATCCAAAGGCTATGCCGCTGGTAATTAATAAGGCTAAATTGCAATGCAGTTATGCACTCAGGCCTACAACAACAACAACAACAACAACAAAGCCTTAATCCCACTACGTGGGGTCGGCCANATATATATATATATATATATATATATATATACATATATATATATATATATATATATATATATATGTATATATATAGATAGATAGATAGATATAATCTTGTTTTGGCTTAAAAAGCAGTATTTCACTTTTAAAATGTTAAAACAATGAAGTTATTGATATGATATAAAAAATTTGGACGATGATGGAATTTACAGCAAAGGTTGAAAATCTGTTTTCATGTCGATCGTTACTCTCAGCTCAAAATATATCAACTAGCTCTGAATCTGTCTCATAGTTAAAAGTGATTCAGTTTCAAGCTAAGCTCGAAGCCTTGATTGAAATGACCAATATAGATCATTTAATACCTTTATTTAATTCCTCTATACAATTGCGTTATTTTAATTTTGATTACATACTATAGTTAAGCTTTTGTGACGGCTCCAGTTAACAATAGTTAACATAAAATTGGCTAAAACAGGATTCATTGCTATAACCATTGTTCTCAGTAATAAGCTCCTCGCAATCAGCTCTAGCAAAGCTGACCATCTTGCCCATTGCTTTCACGGCCCGCATGAGAGTGCGAGCTGTGTCTAGGGATTCCTAAATGGGCTGAGTGGACGTTCGCGACAGTCGTTCTTTGCGGCCAATTTTACTCCCAGTTTTAGCCACTCTGGCAATTCTCTTTGTTTGTGTTAAGTAATGGGATTTGAATTTTCTCACGCAATTCCTCTTCCGCCGCGCCACTTTTCCTGTTCTTCGCTAGTTAGAGACGGATGATTGGAGTAAGATTTTAATTATTTTCAGGTTAAGTTTAAATTTGATTGATTAATTAATTTTGGGCTCTGATTTGACCACCAATTTACTGGTTTAAAAAAATTTAGCTTATTTATTATGAAAAAAAATAGCGTATGAGTTAAGATATTTATTAAAATAAGTAAAAAATAAAATNACTATCTCTGAATCTGTCTCATAGTTAAAAGTGATTCAGTTTCAAGCTAAGCTCGAAGCCTTGATTGAAATGCCCAAAATCGATCATTTAATACCTTTATTTAATTCATCAATACAATTGCGTTATTTTAATTTTGATTACATACTATAGTTAAGCTTTTGTGACGGCTCCAGTTAACAAAAGTTAGCATAAAATTGGCTAAAACAGGATTCATTGGTATAACCATTGTTCTCAGTAATAAGCTCCTTGCAATCTGCTCTAGCAAAGCTGACATCTTGCCCATTGCTTTCACGGCCCGCATGAGAGTGCGAGCTGTGGCTAGGGATTCTTAAATGGGGTGAGTGGACGTTCGCGACAGTCGTTCTTTGCGGCCAATTTTACTCCCAGTTTTAGCCACTGTGGCAATTCTCTTTGTTTGTGTTAGGTAATGGGATTTGAATTTTCTCACGCAATTCCTATTCCGCCGCCCCACTTTTCCTGTTCTTCGCTAGTTGAAGACTGATGATTGGAGTAAGATTTTAATTATTTTCAGGTTAAGTATAAATTTGATTGATTAATTAATTTTGGGCTCTGATTTGAGCACAAATTTACTGGTTTAAAAGAAATTAGCTTATTTATTATGAAAAAAATAGCGTATGAGTTAAGATATTTATTAAAATAAGTAAAAAATAAAATTTAAATGGGAAAAAACAATAAATCATTTCATATAAGAAATATATATATATCATTTTAAGAATCTTTGTATATGTTTAAAATGAGGACGGAATCAAAGTTTATTCATTGATTGATCAAGCTGAACTTACAAGTTGATTGTTCAATTAGTTTAAAAGTCCATTTTGGAGGTTTAAATTTTAAGAAAATGTAATTGTAAATTAATATGAGAAAAAAAATAATTTGAAGGCTGTTATTGAAAAATATAAATATTTAAGAAAATAAATTTTTTTTTTTTACACCTATCAGTTTTTAGCAGATCTAATCATCAAAATAATTTATTATTGCATAAATTTTCCTGGAGGTAATAGCCAAATAAATATGTGATAATTTTATTTATGATAATGAGAATACTGCCCCGAACAAATTGCTAGTAAATAACATTTTTTTTAATATTTTGAACAAATTTAAGTAAAAATTTCACATGACATACATATGAAAGCTGCCCAGACGAGAAATCATCGGGTAATACGGCTCAAGATGTCAGATTTGGCATTTCTTTCTGTACATGCGCTGTCAACGGGCGTGGCAATGCAGTGGTTGCTTGGCATGAGAAGTTGCGTAAAGGCCCATAGTGGGAAACAAGAATCCCTCGCTTGAAGCGACTATGAAGGCGGCTGATGTGGTTGCATGCAAATAAACCTCGTCTTTCCCCACTTCCAAGGACCACCGCAGAATGTGAGTAGTGGTCCAAAATGGGCGTTAGTTGTTGTTTAGCCCTTGATTAAGTACTATTAGGGCTGTTAAAACGGCTCGTTGTTCGCGAACAACTCATGTTCGGCTTGTTAAGAAGCTCGTGTTCGACTCGTTAATTTCGTTTGATAAGTTAACGAGCCGAACAAGAACTAAGATGTGTTCGTTCGTGTTCGGCTCGTTTTGGCTCGAAATACTACTCATCAAGTTTATATATATATTAAGTAGTATTTAAAAAATATCTAATTGACTACAATGCTACAAAGATTTATAACCAAGTTAAAATATTGATTAAGAAAATAGAATAAAAATTATTAAATTAGATTCAAATCATGTTTTAATATAAATAATAATTTTTAAATTTTGCTCAAACTCTTATTGTTTTATGACTACATGATTAGGGTTGTTAAAATGACTCTTTGTTCGTGAACAGCTCGTGTTCAGCTCGTTAAGCAAATAATCCGAACACGAACACACTTTTTGAGCTCGAAATATAAACGAGCCGAACGCGAGCTGGCTCGCTCGTGGTCGGCTCGTTTACACCCCTAACTACTATTATTTATTGATTGATTTAAACAACAGGTGCCCGCGTAGGATTTGTGCGGCTTTCTAAAAGAATATATTTAAACTTCGGCCTATGCATTATCCTTAAAATAAAAAATCTAAATATATAAATATTAAGAGCAAATTATAAATCATTACATATAAATTTAAAGTATATATCTTTAATTTCCTTAATATTCTTTTTCATATTAGAATAATTTTCTACTTTATATGCAGTTTTGTCATGTGATTTTTCAATTTCAAAATACGTTAATTGAAATATTTAATATATTGAATCTTTATTAAGCTTTACTGGAATATAATTTAAAATTAAATATTTGCCTAAATTTTAAAAAATTATCATTATATGTGCATATCAGATATGCATCTGCATAAATCTCGAGAAAATCCAACGGACAAAAAATATAAATGAGTTCGACTAAATAGGGCCCACACAAAGAAGAACAGGGGCCCACAAGTGGAAGAATAAGGGCTCACAGGCAGGAGAACATGGGCGCACCAACGAAAGACGACGGGCACACCGGTGAAAGACTAAAGGCTCATTAGCAGAAGACTAAAGATCCATTGTCAGAAGAATATTTGTTCGGCATCAAAATACCAAAAGACCTACCGGGCTAGGTGTAGCCCCATTGATTTGGGGTAAGAGGCAAACTTTGTCAGCCATTCCAACAAAAGATTAAGGGCCCGTTTGGTTCAGCTTATTTGGTGTGGTGGCGTTTTGAAAAAGCATCTGACTTGTTTGGGTAAACTGCGTTTTGATAGCTTATGGTTTTGAAAAATCTGAAAACATTGTTTTTGCACCGCACCTATCTAGGTGCGGTGGAAGCATTCTGACAACGGTTTGGTTTTTCAAAAAAAAATAAAAATTTGTAATAGCTGCCACTCCTAGCTTATAAGTAGATTATGTTTAGTCAGCTTATCAGCAGATTATTCAATAAGCTGCAGCTGCCCCCAAACAGACCTTAAGGCTAATCAAGCCAAGCTGACATCAATCTGTCTCTCACCATAAACCAAATTATTGGAAAAATTCAACATTGCTAACTATCTTAAAGGAGCTCTGGAGATCAGACATATGTGGTCGAGAACTGCTATAACATTATCACAATAGAGCATCCTAAAGGAACGATTGGTCAAAAGGCTATTTATCAGATTACGATGATTCATAATTTATGGAATTGTCTAGCATTGCTCTATCGGCAAGAGTTCCTTGTATAGAGATCAATATTTGGCTTCTAGATTACGAAAAACCGACTTACAAAGTTAAGTCAATCTGGCCAAGTCTTGTTAACTTAAAGACCATCGAGGGTCGGTTAGAAACCCCAATTCATCACATTCGGACGAACATGTCTTGACGAATCATAACTAAATGATTTGAGCTGATCAAGTTAAAGGTAGTTGAATCAAAGGCCTATACATGTAAAATATCATGTTACATTCCCTTTAAAGTAGGGATAAACATGACATTTCGTATTTACCCCTTTCTCTATAAATAAGGGGACCATTTCTTGTGAATTGACTAATCAACAATGTAAATTATTGTTCCTTATTGTGCACTTCCCCCACTGTCTGTCACTCTCTCTCTCTCTCTCTCTCTCTCTCTCTCTCTCTCTCTTTCGCCTATCTTGCACTCTCTTCCTTTGGTGTGATTCCAAGATAAATTAGAATTTGATATCTTAAAATGTGATTCAGTGTAGTTCATACCAAAGATAAGAAGAGAGTAATATGATACCGCAATTTGATGTACTTGCTTTGTGTATATCTTATTTAATTTCATTCTCAGTCAATGGTGCCAAAAACATGATATTGCAATTTGATGTACTTGCTTTTTATAAACCTTTTTTAATTTCAGTCTTTAGCAAAAGCACAAAAAACATGACCCCCTTTCTTGCTGATAATATAATTTTATGATTTTATAGAGGCTACTCTTAGTGACGTAGGTATTAAATTTTCTATTTATTGATTTCAAAGCTTCACTAGGATTGAAACACAAGTGCACATATCGCTCAAATAATATAAGATTTTCTTTTAAAACCTCAGTAGCAATACCACATGGAAGGTGAAAACTCTTTTATTCACTTAGTATAACTTTACTTAAACTCCAAACAATTATCTAGGGAATATGGTCACAATTTTTTGTTTAATTAGAAGTAACTAATTCTCACTTATTTCAGTTTCATAACTTAAAGAAAACGCCAAGTTTTTTTATACTAATTTTACCTAGAAGAGTTCTAATGATATGAAAGTTTTTCCCCTTACAATGAGATAATAATTTATGTAGGAATCAAATGTTTAAAGGCTTAGCTTTAGTTTTGTGACCAATAGGAGCACACCTATTCTTTACCCTCTTCCAAGTGCATAAAGAACATCAGTTGACCTAGAGTTAAGCTCCTAAATCATTGGTTATGATGCATATGTTATAGTCAATCACTCTAGATTACCCACTATGCCATATTTTTGGACTAAGCTGGCCTTAAGTTCCAAACTCTAAATGAAATTGGTTAAGGTTCTAGCCTGTCACTCTAGAATTACTAATTTACACCCATCAGAACTTTTCTCCCTATCTATTTACAGTAAAATATGAACTACCTTATCACACACTAGATTAATGTGAATCTTACTAGTTGAAGAATACATTGTTGTCCCGGGTCATTATGGATTCACAACAATATTTAACATACCAATTGGCCAGATTGAATGTGTAAATTAAGTACGAAGTAAGGATTCATCACTAATATGAAATTAGAGAATTCTTCAACAATTCTAATCCAACGCATGATCATTTCTTATTGCAAGGAGATAGATAAAGAAAACTACTCAGACTTCATTTGGTTAACACAACAAAACATAGTTTATATTAAAATTCAGATTTACACAATAAAACATAACTCAAACAAAAATATAAAGTGCTTATCTTATACTTCTTCTTAAGCAAATCATCTGAAGTTCCTTTGATGAATTAATTCCCAACTCTCGTTACAATTTCACTCCATGAGACATACAAAAACACACAACAAAAGACTCTCACAACAAATAAACTCCACCACACACCACGACCACTACTAAAAGACTCACCCTTTTGGCCTCTCATGATTCCTTTTATGATAAATCTCAAAATCACCAATAGTCACTTCAGTTTACCCTTAAAAATTCATCCAATTCTAATGCATAATAATTAAAATTGACTTTGGCGTTGTTGACCTGACCTTTGGTTGAGGTCTAGTTTCTTCTTTAGAAGCCTAGGATTTGGCCATAGGACTTTCTTGTTGACTATTCCTAAAGGTCTAGCCTAGACACCCCCAAAAAAAGAAATTCTAAACTCTTATTTTCTCATCATGAAAATCCACATGTTGGTTCTAACCTCTAGCTCTTAGTAGGTGGGACCAACATGGGGAAGCTCAAGAAGAGTCCTCATGGGACTGTTTGGTCTTAGAGTTAACCCAAGGTGGTGTGGTCTTGGTCAGGTCTATACATAAACACTTGAATTTGCACTCATAACCTAAATCCTTAACCAAACATGCCTAGCTAGATCTCTTACTCTATTGAAAACTCATGTGGATGATCCCTAAACTATTAGCCCTGAGCTAGGGTTTGGCTAAGACCAGCAGATGGAGGATCCATAAAGAGAGTTCCCTTAACCTCATGGCTCAAATAGGGCAGCATCATGATTAACATGCTGAATCAATCCCAATTTTACCAAATTCTCAATTTTTACCCTTCTTGGCGTTAGATTCACTAAATTACCAAAATACCCTTCAAATTCATGAAGCCCAATTTGACAAATTTGACCCGTTTTGACTAAAATCCCCAAATTACCGACAAATGCCTAAATTGCCCAAATAACCCCCAATTTCCACCAAATTGAACCCAAATTTTTTTAATTTCAAATTCAAACTCAATTTCATCATCCCAAATCACAATTGAAACCAAATTGAAGCCCAATTGAACTCAATTTTAAGCCCAGTCCAAAATCTCCAATTTTGTTATACCCTAAATTTCTCAAAATTGAATCCCATGATCAAATCAATTTCCCTAAATTTGAATTCTAAATTGTTCATAAAACTTCCCCAAATCAATTTGAACAATCAATTAACCCAAATTTGAACTCAAAGCTCACCAAAATCTAACTTAAGATGAAACCCCCAATTTTGACAAAAAGCTCAAATTCCATCAAATTGAACCTCCTAACTCCATAATTTACACTCAGTTGATATCCAAAACTTTTCAGAACAATATTTTAGACCAATATGAACCATCAATTGACCAAAGTCCTAACTTTAGCCTAATCCAAAACCAAGTCTAACCCAAATGCCCCAAAATTGACCATGTGGCCAAATTCCACCAAATTGATCTTGCCAATCAATTCAAAATCACCCAATTCATCCTCCAAAATTCTCATGAAAATAAACTCCATCAATTGATCAATCACTTGGCCCAAATCTCGACCCAAACTTGACTTATTCCCAAGTTCAAACACCTAGTCTCAAGTTCAAACTAAAACCCTAATTTTGAACCTAAGCCTTAGATTGACTTAAATCATTTACATTAGCCAACCATAACCTTCTCGTGCCTTGTTTAGCCACCTAGGATGCTAATCAAATCACCCAAGACCCAAGAATTAAGTCGTGGACTAAGGGTCCCCCAAATTAAGGAGATATGCCCCCACCCCATTTTGGCTAAACTCTTAACACCATGCAATCAACCATCAAAAAACTAATGTAATCACAATTAAGACTTCCTTAACACATCTTGAACCACTTAGGCACCACCTCACCTCCAGCCAGCCAACCTAGTCACCAGAAAGCTCAAATATTAGGGGACCCCCCTTTCAACCAAAAATTGAACCCACTCACTATGGTACTTCCCCATTAGTTGCTTGCACCGCTCAGCCCTCCACTTCAGCTTTCTTTCACTAACTAATCAGATACAAAGTCCCTCCCCTTGGTCATGGCTATGAGAAGCCCTATTTTCAGCCAACTCCCAAGTGTTCTCAATTTCTTGGGGAAATTATTCTAAAATCTGTTCAGAGCTTCTTTTGACTTCCCTAACCATAAGCCAACCATCTTTAGCTACTCTCTACCCCTGTTTGAGCTTAATTTTGAACTCTAAATTCAGGGCTTTTTCCGTCACTCCACCAAAATCTACCAAACTCCATAATAAGCCATTCTAAAGCTTCCTCAGACCAAACGAGAAATTTTCCCATCAAAATCCTCCTCTGTTGAACCCTCTAACCCATCTCTAGACCAAAACTACACCACCTTTCAAACATAATCATACTTAGAGCTTACACCAGAGTAAAGTGGCACTATGAGGAGGTTCGTGGACTCCACTTAAGCTTCCACAAGCACCCAATCAAGGCCTCACTTCTTGGGCAAAGGTAAATATCAAAAACCCTAAAAATGCCTTCGGTTTCAACAATTGTGAAGAGAACTAGTATATCATAAACATGTAACCATGTAGATATGTTTGTCTCAACTAGATTAAGGTGTAAGAACAAACCATGAGTTATTTGGTTGAGTATCAAGTGGGATCGAAGCATTTTATTATGGATGGTTTTTGGGTTGAGACGATCGGGGATGATGAACAGATGTCGTTCATTTCTGCATGTATCAAATGTAGGGCTAGGAACATGTCGGATGAAGGATAGAACAATAAAGTGTAGAAGCGTGGCAGCTGAGTCTGATGGCGACATCCAGGAGCACGGCGACACGCGAAGCTTCAGAGCGCCATAGGATGATGCAGCGACTTACTCAGACAAGTAAAAGTTTAAGGGATTTTTTCTTTATTTTAATTCTATAAATTAGAAAATCTATATCTTGTGTAGAAAAATAACACAAATAAAAGAAAAATATTGTTGCTCAGTGAACAGAGGAGAACAATGTGGAATAAAAATAAAAATTATTCGATGTGTCGTTGATTCTTAACTAATTAAATACTCTCTAAAGTCTTTTAAATTTAATCAATTAAATAATAGTCACCATCACTTGAAATTTTAGGGGTTGATTCCTAATTTTAATAGGGATGTTCTCTAATTTTTCCAAAGTCAGAGAGCTTCTCTATCTTTGAAACAGTAATTCTCAAGCTCAAATAGAATGTTTGCTTAAATTAAATATATAAATTAAAATATTAACAAAAATATGGGATTTATTTTGGTAGCTTTCCTGTGGTCATAGGGCTCTTGGAAAAATGTAATCTAAGTATGAATATTTATGTACAATATTATAGTTAATTAAACCCTAAAACCCACTAAAATTAAAAGAGATAAAATATGATGAAAAAATTAACAAAAATCATTCCACACTGTAATTCATAATCATAATAACTCACTATAAAAATTTGAAATTTATTTTTTTAAGTTTGAGCACTGAAGTCTATTTTCTAAGTAAAAATGATATTTCAGCATTAAAATAATTTGAATAAATTAAATGTAATTAGGAAAATTAAGAAAAGTGATTTTTTAGGTTCCTTGTACTTAAGGTCACTTAGAAAAAGTTAAAATGATTTTAAAATAAGTAGTTCATTTTTAGCTGTATTTTGAATTAAAAATAATTTTAAAAAATGATTAAAATTTAAAAAAATATAAAAATGCCCAAAATTAATTCTAGTTATTCCATGATCACTTGGGCCCTTTAAAATATTTTTCCTATTTTTTTCTGATTTAGTTAGAAATTTTTTAAATGCTAAAAATGTATTTTTCTTAATTTTCCATTAAATAATTATAATAAGTTAAATAAAATTTGAAAAAATAAAAAGTTTGCTTCTCCGAGTTCCCTAGACTCAGGGAAATTTAATAAAAAAAGTGAAGGAAATTGTTGAAATTAAACATAATTTCTATTTAATTAAATCACTAAAATAAATAAATAATTATAATAATTAATATATAATTTAAAAAATCATGAAACTTTGTCCAAGTGGTCCTATGACCTAGGTGAACATCCAATAATTTTTCCATGAACAAAAAAATTACTTTGATTCGTTTAATAAATAAAATTTAAAATTTTATTTTGTAAGTTAAAAATAATTATAAAAATTGAAAGAATCACATTTTCTCCACTGATATATTAAATGACCCATGAGTGGGGTACCATACAAATTTTGAAAGTCATTTGAGTTATGTTTGATGAGTTATGAAGTGGAGAGATCTAGGGGCAAAATGGTAATTATAAATTTTGATGCAGTAGTTAAATTTAGGATTAACCAAGGGCTAAATGGGTAATTTTGATCACAATAAACTTTTTTTTTTATGGTTGATATATAATAGGTTAAAAGGTAGAAACCAATTCTCCACCTTTTCATGATAAGGGTATAACTGTAATTTCATAAATTATTATGACTTGGAAGTCGATCTAGTTGGATGATACTAAAGTAGTGGGCTTAAGTTAGGAGGATAATAATCCACTCAGTTGGAGCCCCTAAGTTGTGATATCATGATCTCTTGATAGGAATAGATTCCACTTATATTAAATATTTTGATTATTGCAAATTTACCTATGAAAGTTGTTAAGGGCTTAGTATTGAGCTAGGCTCGATGTTTGAACTTATTTAATAAGATTTAGAAAAGATAATATTACCTGATAATTAAAATTTATAAAACACTACAAGCCCAGTTTTAGCCGTGAGTACATGGTTTTTAATGATTGAAACTTGCCTTAGGATCATCCTTTTACATCTCCTAAGTAAAATGTGAGGTGAGTATTTGAAGTACTCTTCTCATCAGATAACTAAAATATTAGGTTCGCTGAGCATAGGATATATTAATTCATTGAAACTAAATTTAAAATTTGGGATGATGAATTGAAAAATATAATAGGCTCAAATGAACTTGAAAAATTTCAAAAGAATTTAAAGGTTGTTAAGGATTGTTCCCCAAAAGCATTTATGAACTTTTGGATATTCTGAAGGACAATTAGACTTATTGTATTTTGTTCTAAAAAAATCATCCATTAAAACCTTTAGAGGGTCATCAAGTCATGACCTGAGGTTTTGTAGCTACACCATCACTTAGTTTTCTTGTTCTTACAATTTATTTAAATTTCCTGCAAATTACATGTATGTTACAACTTCTAACATTTCAGCGAGAGCAGCGAGAAGATGACAGGTACGCTTTTACAAATTTATTAATTTTATATCATTTATTTTACTGTAAATTACCACTGCTTCTACATACCATGCTTTCTTGGATGATAAAATGAAAACTTTACAAAATTAATCAACAATTTTCAAAATTAAATTAAACCCTTTCAAAAGTAATAATAAATCCTTTAATATGCAACTGCATAACACGTTCTTTTGAATTTGTGGGAGTCCCTTGGATGAGATAAGCAACAGTATCGAACGAGACCTCCCTATTTTAAATGGTTTTAACAACTTGTTTAAGCTAAGAAATATGATACCTCAATTTGATTAAGAAAATAGTGGTACAAGAATGTGGGAACCATGTGAACCTAACAGCTGTCGCTCCAATCAACTTTAATGCCCCCCCTTTTTAAACTGAACTTGTCATTTAAACCTTTAAACCTTTAGACTTTAGAACTGCTATTTCATCGAGGAGCTTGGAGTTAACTCAGTGGTTAGCATTCTACAACAACAGGAAGATCTACAACATCACATCTCTTCCTTACAGTTAAACAACAAGCCATAGGACTTCAAGTTTGTTTGCCTGGTGCAACATAAATCCTCAACTCTCTTTTTAGGCCTTTGCGTTATCATGTTATGCAATCTAATACCTAACTTGTTTTAGGATTCTGAGGTTTTCATTCTTAGAAAAAAAATCTTTCTATCTTTTAGGCTATATGTGCAACTGTCTCACACAAACGTAAGTCTTAACTAAATAAAATTAGCAGGAAAAAAGATTCAATAATTTTTTCTGTTTGAAATTGAAGCCAAAATGTAGGATACCATGGGAAGTCATTGAAGTTCTCCATAGAATCTGTGATGACCCCTAGTTTTCTCCCTTGGGATTTCAAAATAAATGTTCCAAATTTGAGCATTTCCTATTTGACACTCTTTGGTCCGATAATTGAAAAGTCCTATCTGTTGGAATTCTTGAAGACAATATTTTCGGATCTAAATCGAGAGTTTTCTTAAGTGACATAGGTCATTTGAGATGTAATTGACTATAAAGGCTTACCTCTATAGGGAGCTTAAAGAACTAACATACTATAAACCCTACCTAATCTTCCATATGAGTTAGTGAAATTTATCGGCTAACTGAATGGGTTCAAAGACCAAACAAATGTCATAAATCTTTTATTTTATCTAATCAAGCCTTACTAGTAACTGGTATGTCTATTCTAAGAATAAGCATGTCACTTGTAGTGTTGTGCTCATTTATTTAAACTATTATCTATATGGGATCAGTTCGGTCTTGTAAATTCAAAACTTAAAATATTTTCTTTCAAAAACAACATTTATATACATAAATGGATCAAACATAACTGCGCCATCAATTTGATGGCGACTCTGCTGGGTGTTGGCTCTACTCTTCATTTGATCTGAAATTCTTGTCTTCACACATCGGTAATGTGTCCATGTCACATATGGACCAGATAACCCTTCCTCCGTTCAGATGCTTTGCCCATTTCTTTCTTGGACAAGTACGGTCAACTCTTTTGGATTCCAGGACAGTCTGTTTAATCACCTTTAAATAGAGAGGTTCAGGAGTCCTTTAGAACTTTATCTTTTGAGTAGGGTTAGACCCTCAATAGGTGTGTTGGTGGACTACTTCTTCCTAGGAAATTTGTGTTGAGAGGTTGGTCCTGCACTAGGTCTTATACTTTGTCATTTCTTCATATCCTTCGGGTTCAGATTGCTATTCTGTGAATCAAGACAAGTTATTACATCTCCTTATGCTCATTTAATTTGTTAATTGAAACTCTTAAATGCCATAGCACAAATAAATAATAAATTTGAAAATTGAAAATTAGAAAGGATGTGCCCAGTCCATAAAATGACTTTTTTTAATTTTAGTGTTCACACTGAAATTACAAATTGATGGCTGATACTAACGCTCATGACTTTTTATTTGAAGCTTCTACGATAGCATTCCCAACTTTCACTATCTTCTGTAACTTGCTAACTACTTGTAATGATCTCAACTTCACCTCTACGATAACGTTTGGTCTCGACTTTGATGAACTTGGGGTTGTACTTGGAAAATCCCCACTTGTCATCATGATGGTTGCCACCCCAAAAGTATAAGAACCGTCTATTAAGTTCACCTTGAACTGCCCCCATGATTTCCCATATTCTAAGAAGGCGAAGATCGCTGCTGCACTGACATACACTAAGTCTGTCGTTCCTGTGCTTGTCCGCTCGAGAGTAGTGTTGACCTTTTGATTGAGGTCTAGTTTTTCCTCTTTAGTATCCTAGGGCCTAGCCGTAGGACCTTTTCGTTGACTATTCTTAGAAGACTAGAAAAGAACCCTTACCATTAAAATTTTAAACTCCTCTTTGTTCAACTTTAAGTTTCACATATTGGTCCTAACCTCTAGCACTTAGTAGGTGGGGTCAATATGGGGGAGATCAAGGAGAGTTCCATAGGATTGCTTGGTCATAGGGTTAGCCCTTTGGTGGTGTGGTCTTGGTTGCTCTCACACACACACTTGTACATTACACTTCCACTCACTTCCTTAAGCCCAAGCCTACCTGATTTTGAACCTTTGACCATTTTTGGAGACTCATGTAGATGGTCCCCTAGACCTTTAGCCTTGGGCTAGGGTTTAGCTAGGACCAATACATGAAGGACCTAAAGCTGGGAATTCTATTGGTCCATGACTCGTGTAGGGTGGTTGACTCCCCAATTTTACCAAAATACCAAACTTAGACTTTTGTGCCCAAATCCACCACTTTAACAAATTTCACTTGAAATCTCAAAATTGGCAAAAATTTCCAAAATTACCCAAAATACCCAAATTTGTCCAAAAATCATCTCAAACTAACCAAATTGCCCAAAACTTTCTAAAATTTCAAAAATTACCAAAATACTACTCATTTTGCCAAAATTACCGAAATACCCTTAGTGACTCAAATTATCCGAAGGCCTTCTAAATCACTTCAAATGTCTCCAAAATCAATTTGAACTGCTAAGTTGAGCATAATTTGATCAATTTGACCTACTTTAACCAAAAGCCCAAAATTGCCTTTAAAAGCCCAATTACCTCAAATCACCCCCAATGTCCACCAATTTGATCCCAAAATTCTTAAATTTCAATTCTAAACTAAAATTCATTATGTTTAAAATATATTGAAACTAAATCTAAGCCTATTTAACCCATATTTGAGTTCAATTTTAACCTAAATAAAAAAGCCCTAATTTGACCCAAAACCAAATTCTCACTCAATTGAACCCCAAATATATCTAATTGCCACATATTTGAATCATAAACTCTTCAAAACACTCCCCCATATCAAATTGAGCCTCCACTTGGCCTTGTTCAAGCCCCAATTTTACTCAAGGTCAACTTGAACAAAACCTCTAATTTTTCCCCAAATTGGCCAAGTCCCCAAATTCAACCAAATTGAACCCCATCGCCCCAAAATTTCCATTCAATTTCGATCCAAAATTCTTCATGAAAATCCTTAGGACCAATTTGAACCATAAGTTGGGCACTAACCAAACTTTATCCCAGCTAAACACAAATATAACCCAACACCCCCAAAATTGACCAAATGACCAAAATCCTTCAAATTGACCTTCCAAATAAATTATAAATCACTCCAAATCTTTTCAAAACTCTTTACGCCAATCAACTATGTCATCTTCATCAATCAATTGAGTCCATTGTTTTGGTTAGCCCAAGACAAACCCAACTTCATGCCACTTTGACCCAAATTGAACCTATGCACCAAAATTGATTAAACCATGCCAAATTGATCAAACCAAAGCCTCTACAACCACCTTCTAAGCCCTAGTGACATCGCTAGACTCACCTAGTACTCCATACATGGGTTATGGAACAATGGTCGCATGATTTAGGGGATTTTACCAAATTTTTGGCCTAAACTCAAATATATTTGCCATCATTCCTTATAATTAGTGTTTAATCATCAATAAGCAACCCCTAGCCTTCCTGAGCCCAGATGTGACTGAACTCTAGCCACCCATCACCTCAGCCACCAGAAATAGCCAGCCCAAGGGAGCCCTAAATGGGAAAGTCCTAAAATTAAACCTCCCTATGTTGGCTAAGTCCCATTGGCCATTAAAGTCTTTCTTCCCTCCACCTCAGCAAGCTTTTTCACCCAATTCTCAGCCTTGAGCTCCACCAGGCATCCATGGATATAAATGGAGCTCTCCACAACCAAAATGGAAAGTGCTTGAAGGCTTGTGGAAACTCTACCAAAATCTCACCAGAGCCTCTCTAAACCTTTCTAAGTTTAATCCCCTTGCTCTCAGCCACTCACAACCACTCCACAAAGCCAATTTCTTCACTAAAATTTTACCTAAAATTAGGATAGATTTCTCCACAGATCCACACTAAACCAAATTCTAATTAATTATGCAGACACCATCCCCTTATTGGGAGGATTTGATTGCTCATAAAAGCCCCATCATAGAGAGCCTCTAGCTTAGCCCTAGACCAACCCTTAAAATTGGCCTTGCTCAAAATCATGCCTAGGCAATTCACCAAAGCCCATGAATTCATTTGGAGGTTCATTGGACCCATTCAAAGCGACTATAACTATCTAATTGAGGCCTCTCTTCTCAGACAAAGGTATTGAACTCTCTACTCAAACTGAGCTTAAATTGATTCTCCATGCGTATAAACTTTATTTCATAGCATTGAAACCATATGGATGTGTTCTTCTTTAGTAGATGAAGTTTTAGGACAAAACCCCATGTGATTTGGTTGAGTATCTAGAGAAATATTATGGTTGTAAGTTTAACAGCCTAATAGTTATGTTGTCGTCTATTTCCTTGTTTCTGTAGTGGACGGTCGTGATGGAGTCAGATATGAAGATGGAGTGGTACAGCAGGATGACAAAGTGGCTACATGGCTGGCATCATTAAATGACGGAGTGCTGCATGGAAAGCTCAACGCATACGAGGATCTAGTTAGCGATGTGGGGTTTAAATAAAAAATAGGCCTTTTTTTGAATTATTTAAATACTATAACTTTGAAAATCCATATCTTTCCATAGAAAAATCATAAAAATAATTTAAAAATACCCTCTTGCTCAGTGAACAAAGGAGAATAATGTGGACCAAAAATAAAAATTATTTGTTAACACTTTGATTTTAAATTAATTAAATACTATTTTTGGTATTTCAATTCATTATGGCTAAGCATGGCTCACCAGAGCTCGTAATGTTTAGGGTTTATTTCTTATGACAAAGGTCGTCCTCTAATTTTTCCAAGGCTAGAGAACATATTTGTGCTTCTAAACCTAATTTTCAAGCTAAAATAGTTGTGTTGGCTTAATTTAATCACATAAATTAAAATACCACTTAGAAAATTTTTGGGAAATTTTAGTAGGTTTCTTGTCCTCAGAAAAGCTTGGGAAAATTTTTATAATAGTTTGAATAATTTTGTAATTTTTTTTTACATAAGTGTGAATATCCTATATTAATTTATTTAAGTTAAATATTGATAAAATTTTGACCAAATCAATCCCACACTATGCATAAAAATCATGTTAACCCACCATGAAAATTTGGAAATTATTTGATTAAGTTTAATCACTGAGGTTGATCTTTTAAGAAACATTGTATTTTTACACAAAAATAATTATATTAATTAAATACACTTAGAAAAATTATGAAAGTTTTTTTTGAGTTCCTTGTGATTAGGATCGTTTAGGAAAAAAAAAGTTACTTTTGAGAAAATACTTGATTTTTGGGCTACATTTTAAATTAAAAATAATTAAAAATAGTAAAAAATTGTAAAAATACAAAAATATTTCCATATGTGCCTAATTTTCTAAAAATAAAATTTATAAAGGCTTGAAATGTATTTTCCTTTTCTTCTCTTTAAAAGTAATTATAATAAGTAAATTTAAAATCATAAAAATAAAAAAAAAGATATTTCTCTATGTTTTTTGAGCTTAGAGAGGTTTGATAAAAATATAAAATTATTTTTTTTGATATATTCTAAATAATTAAAACATACTTTGGAAGTTAATAAATAATTAAATAATAATTAAAATTTGATTTGGAAAATCATGGTATTTTGCCTAAGCGTTTTCTCTGACCTAAGGGAACCTCTAATAATTTTTCCCATGAACAAAATTTTACGTTGATTGATTAAATAAATCAATATTAAAAATTATATTTTTCTAGGTTTACATAATTATTGAAGTTAAATAAAAATTTGAGAAAACGTCAGTTTCTCGTCTGATGTTTTAATGGCCTCATGGGCAAGGTACTCTAACATCTTTAAAGTCACTTGAATTATGCTTAATAAGTTGTGAGGTGAAGGTCCCCAAGAGCTAAGTGATAATTTTAGATTAATATGCCTTAATCAAAATTTAGGATTAACCAAAGGGAAGAATGAGTAATTTTGATCCTAATGAATATACTTGTATGATTGAAACATAATGGGTAAAAGGTAAAAACCAACCTGGCACATTTCCATGATAAGAATAAATTTGAAATTTGTTAAATATCTTAACTTGGAAGTTAAGAAAAAATTAGATGGTTCTCAAGTGATGGGCTTAAGTTAGAGACATGATATGTAACTTATTTTATGTCCATAATTAATGATGGTTTAATCTTTTAATCAAAATTCATATCACCTAAATTAAAATTTTAACATTTGCTAATCTTTTTTCCCATTAAAATTATTAAGGGCTTGTTAGTGTTCTAGGCTTGATATTTGAGTTCATTTAATGGGGTTTAGAAGGATAACATGATCGATGATAAACACTTCCAAGCACTATAAGCCTAACCTCAGTGGTGGGTACTGATCCAGAATAATTACAGCTGTGAAAAATTTATAAAGTGGACTCCGCTTTACAACGACGCCAAAAAATTGATGTGTTATTTTATGAATAATAAATTTAAGCAATTTATGTTGGGATTCTGTGCAAGTATACATATTGTTATCAAGTAATTTAGGACTTTCTGTTTAAGCCCCAAATATTGATCCCACAAAAAAGGTTTAAATTTGAAATGATTAATGAACTAGGAAACTCACAACAATAAAATAAAAATACTGTCACTAATTTTAAATATTTAAGGTACTATCAGAATTAAGTTATTAACTAATAGAAAAACTATATTACAAAGTTAAATAGTAACTAACAAACTAAGTTTATGTGATAAAGTTATCTAATATGAAAAAGTATTTTTCCCACTATAATGAGTTTTTGGTTAAATGAGATGAGATAAATGGTTTAAATAAGTATTGTTCCAAATAGGAACATTTTTAATTTTCTACCCTTACTTAATGTTATAGAGAATCATTGGCTAATTTAAAGTTTAGTCCCTAAATCTGTGGTTAAGCTAAGAGGATATTAGCTCTCACTCCAAAGCTCCCACTTCTCTTCCCCTGAAGGCTAACACTCACTTTAGTTTTTAAACACTAAGACCAAATTGGGGATTTTAGTTTGTCACCCTAAAATCTCTGATTCTACGCCAGACAATGTATATTTCCCAATTTATTTACACTTAATTCCATGAAAAAAACACTCCTCCATTGAATTAAATGTGATTCTCACTTTGTTGTAGAACTCATATTTCATTTCCCGGATAATATGTTTCACAACAGATTTTAACATTTCAATTGGCCAGATCGAAAAGTAAATTAAAAACGGAGTGGAAAAACCATCACAATTTATTTTATTTTTTAAAATTGGCACATCCAAATTATCTCTTCATTTCCCCATATCTCAGAGTAGGGAGAAAGATAATGAAAATTACTCAGACATCATGAGAAAGATACGAAAAAACACAAATTTCATATATAAAAGAAAGTTCATGCAATAATAATAAACAAACAACACTAATATGAAACTCTTTTCCAAAGAAAATCCCTTGTAGCCTCTTACGGACTCTTTCTCTCTTTACGAGACTCTTGATTCTCTCTTAGAAGATGTAAGGAAGAAGAAATCTCTCACTTCTCTCCTCCTCCAACAATTCTTAGAAAGAAATTGTTTGGTGGGGGGAGGGGGCTTTTACTGATCAATTTTTGCTCTAAATAGAGCCCAATGTCGGGTTTTCAAGAAGTGCATCCAAAAACTCTTGAAAAAGCATCAAAATTCGTCAAATCTTCTAGAAACAGGCCTTCCACCGACATTGGCATTGTCGGCACCGAATCTAGCGTCGTCGGCACAAGTGGCCTGTTAATTAATTTCGCGCTTTCTATCAAATGGCACCGTCGGTGCCCAGTCTGGCACCGTCAGTGCCCAGTTTCGCACCGTTGGCGCTGAACATTTCTTCTAAAACTCCATTTTGACTTCAAATTCCATCCTTTTTTTTTTCTTTTTGCTTTTAGTGCTAAAACTCAACAACCTGTAATAAACTTGTAAAATATCTTCCTTTAAAGCATAATATCATTAAAAATGAGTATAAAATATTGGTCTAAAAATGCATATATTTTTGGTGCATCATGTACATAATCTTTATTACCTAAACTTGCATTAGGGGCATTCACCCATATAACTTTTAAGTGAAATATCAACTGATTAATTGAGGTTTGTGTCCTCGGGATGATTAAAATGTCAACATTCACCGAGTAGTATGGTAATTTTAATTTGACATGGGATGATTAATGGAAAAAATTAATAAGTTAAAATGAACTCAAATGTTTTGAGGAAATTTTTAAAGAAGTTTAGGGTCATTCCCCGAAAACTTTGAACTCTCTTGGATGTTTTCAAGAACAAATTAAACTTGTTGTATTTTGTTCTAAAATCATCACTAAGATCTTTTGAGAATAAATAAATCATAAGTTTGAGGTATGTTAAATACACCTTCATCTACTCTTGTAACTTAAATTTATTGCAAAATTATATATATGTTGCAAAAGCTAACATTTCATGTGGAGGAACGGAAGAATTGACAGGTATGCTTTTAAGTTATTGCACTGCAGTTTACTTTTATTTACCTTTCTATATCTCTTATTTCGTGCTTGTAGACTTGCATGTTAAACAACAAGGTCACCCTGCATGTCAAAATTGAAACTTTTAGGATTACCGCAAAACTAAAACCAAAACTAAAATTAGGAAATCAAAACAAGATAAAATTCACCACAACAGTCAAAATGTAAGATAACTCAAAATTTAATCACAAACAAAAAAAATAAAAACAAAAATTGCATCTAAATTAAAACATCTCTATCGGATGATCAGGAATCCATCGGAAGAGGTAACCTACGGTTGCTGATGAGATTTCCCACGGTCTAAAGGAAAGTATGGAACTCTTTGAGTTGAGTTTAGTAAATTCATTTGGACTGAGTAAATCCAAAGAAACTCGTGATGTCGAAACAGGGGAAATGATACACCAAATTAATGTACTATTTTAAGCACATATTTTATGCTTATTTTTAGTGATATTGCACTTTAATAAAGGGTATTTTCATGTTTTTTTGCATTTATATAATTTTTAGGCATTCGACTCAAAAATGGCAAAAATGAAGGAATTTGGAACCAAAACAGTGAATTTTAGTATTCTTGCGCATGATGCGTTAGATCGACATATGATGCATGACCAAAAGAAAAAATGTTGAGATTTTCATACCTATTTTATACTATTTTTTATGATATTTTACTTTAAAGAAAGGTATTTTTGATGTTTTGTTGCATGAATGATGAATTATGGTCATTGGAGCAAAAAGATGTAAAAAAGGAGCGAATTTTGAGCAAAAAGGACCAAAATGTGAAAATTTGAACTAGGCCGCTGACGGCGCCCTCGACGCCGCCGATGGCGAGATTTTCCCGAAACTACAGGACAAAAATTATTTAGAAGCCCGCCAACGGCGCCCTCGAGGCCGCTGACGGTGAGATCGACGGTTATGCCTACTCAAGCTTTGGATAATGCCAAATTTTGAAGGGATGCTTAGGTAACTCTTGGGAAAGCTCATCCACAACTTTAAAAGAACATTTTGGACGAAAATTAGAAGGCTCTAGAGGTCTTGGATGTTAGAAAGGCCCTAGAGGTTAGAGAGGTTCCATTAGTGTGTAACAATTATAAGGATTTCTTCGAGAGATTGTAAGAGTGGAGGGAATGTGAGAGATTTCTTCCTCTTTGCTACTTCGAAGAGGAATTTTGTGTGTTGTAAAGAAAGGAAGAGATTGAGAGAAACCTCAAGGAGTGTTCTTGGGGAGAAATTATAGATAAGTTATTTACTTGTTGTAGTTTGTATGACTTTGATTTTATATATGAATTCCGAGTTTTGTTGTGTTTTCCCCATGAGTTTTGAGTTGTTTTCTCTGTCTTTCTCCTTATCTCATGATTTGTGAAATGGTGATTTGAATTGGTGAAGCCATTAAAATGTTTAAGAAATTATGATGATCTTTTCATTTAGATCTTAATTTACTTTCAATATAGCCAATTAATTTGTTAAAATATGTTAAGTTTTACAACTAAAGTGAATGTTACATCCAAGATTCAGGGATGTCAAAGCCCTCGGAAGTTGGGTGCAAATAAATATGGAAATATTATTATCGGGCGAAGAATTGGAGATTTTAGAGTGACAGACTAAAATTCTCAATTTGGTTATATTGTTTGGGTGATGATGTGTAGATGTTAGCCCTCAGGTGAGGGGAACGTGGGAGCTCTGAAGTGAGAGTCGGTATCCTCCCAGCCTAGCCACAGAATCAGTAACCAAGCATAGGATAAGTCAATGTTCTTTATGTCTAGACGAAAAGGTAAAGAACATGTATGCTCCTATTTCTAGGATTAGTCAATGTTCTTTATGCTTGGACCAAAGGGTAAAGAATATTTAGCCGCAGAATCAGTAACCAAGCATAGGATTAGTCAATGTTCTTTATGCCTGGACCAAATGATTAGTCAATGTTTTTTATGCCCGGACCAAAGGGTAAAGAATAGGTATGCTCCTATTTGGCGCAATATAATTTGAACTGATTCACTTTATCCATTCACTATAATTTCTTGACAAGGAGAATGATTCCAATGTTCTTTATGCCTGGACCCAAGGGTAAAGAATAGGTATGCTCCTATTTGACACAATATACATTTGAACAATTCATTTTATCCATTCACTATAATTTCTTGACAAGGAGAAGGATGTTTTCTTATATATTGTATATCATAATTAAACCCTACTTTATAATATTGGTTACTTATTAGTTATTAAAATTATCTATTTATTTTAATTGTCTATTAATGACAGATAAGCAAATTGAACGTCATTATTGTGATTAAAGTCTTGCTTTTCTAAAGTCTTAGTTTGTAATTTTAGACCACTCCCTGTGGGATCGATATCTAGGACTACATTAGAGCCCTATATTACTTGAGTGATACGTATAATTGCGTTGAGAAATTTGACTTTAACATTATTGAATATTATTATTATATATCTTAACCAAATGAGACACATCTATAAAGTCGCGATCAAGTCTTTGGACACCGTTCCTGGAAATTAAATCTTCTAATATCGTGATCAAATTCTTGTATTTGTCGATTACAAAAAAAAGTCGGTCCAGTTTTTGGTGCCGTTGTCGGGGAGTGATTGAGTGAGTGAGTAAAATCATGATCATAGTAACAAACAAATTAGGATTATTAGAAAATTTTTATTTAAATTGCTTAAATTACCTTGAAAATGTTTTGGTGTTATGCGAAAGAACTAATTTAGTTCTAAATTAAGAGAAATGTCAATTTATGGTGGCAGGAGGAATTGTGTTAGGGCATAAAATTTTGGAAGATGGTATGGAAGCAGACTCTGCAAAAATTCAAGTCATATCTAAACTAACACCTCCTACTAATGTAAGAGAAGTTAGGAGTTTTCTTAGACATGTTGGTTTTTACAAGTACTTTATTAAAGATTTTTCAAAAATTACTAAACCTCTATGCCAACTTTTAGAAAAGGACAAGAAGTAACACCTCCTGCTAATGTAAGGGAGGTTAGGAGTTTTCTTGGACATGTTGGTTTTTACAGGTGTTTTATTATTTTTTCAAAAGTTACTTGCCAACTTTTAGAAAATGACAAGAAATTTGAATTTACTGAAAGCTGTTTAAATGCCTTTGAGTTCTTAAAACAAAAATTATCAAACCTCTATGCCAACTTTTACAAAAGGACAAGAAATTTGAATTTATTGAAAGCTGTTTAAATGCCTTAAAGTTATTAAAGGAAAAATTAATCACAACCCTTTATTATAGTTTCACCTAACTGGGAGAAACCATTTGAACTGATGTGCGATGCTAGTGATTATGTTATTGTAGTTTTCACCTAATCTGGGAGAAACCATTTGAACTGATGTGTGATGCTAGTGATTATGCTATTGGAGCGGTTCTTAGAGAAAGGTACGAAAAGATTTTTAAAGTGATATACTACGCTAGTAAAACTCTTAATGATGCACAAATTAACTATACTGTTATTGAAAAAGAGTTACTGGAAATTGTATATGATTTAGATAAATTTAGATCTTATTTAATTTGAGTTAAATGTATTGTGCATACTGATCACTCTTCTATTAAATATCTAATGCAAAAGAAGGATGCTAAACCAAGGTTGATTAGACGGATCGATTGATGCAAGAATTTGATCTTATGATTATTGATAGAAAGGGAACTGATAATCAAATTGCTGATCATTTATTGAGATTAGAAAGCCGTGAATTATCTAACACTGACACTGAAATTATAGATAGTTTCCCTGATGAACAACTTTATAATATTAATGAGTGGAAAATACCATGGTATGCTGATATTGTTAATTATATTGTAAGTGATATTTTGCCACCTATGCTGACATTCCAACAACAAAGAAAATTCATTCATGATGC
>JXCR01137450.1:43318-112500 GCA_002079205.1 Phalaenopsis hybrid cultivar | reverse complement strand
GATAAAACTGCTTATAAAATTTTACAAGCTGGATTTTATTGGCCTACCATATTTAGAGATGTTCATAGATATATAAAAACTTGTGCTCGATGTCAACGAGCATGCAATATATCTAGAAGAAATGAAATGCCTCTAAATTTCATATTGCAAGTTGAAATTTTTGACGTTTGGGGATTAGATTTTATGGGACCGTTTATTCCTTCTTTTGGTAACTTATATATATTAATTGCAGTAGACTACGTTTCTAAGTGGATTGAAGCACAAACTTTACCTTGTTAGGAACTTATATATATTAATTGCAGTGGACTACGTTTCTAAGTGGATTGAAGAACAAGCTTTACCTCGTTGTGACAAAAGTGTTTCAAGATTTTTAATGAAAAATATTTTCACTAGATACGGAATGCCTAGAATGATTACCACTGATGGAGAATCCAATTTTAGGAATAAATATATTCAAAGATTGGCAGAAAAATTTATTATTATTCACAGAATCTCTACAGCCTATCATCCTCAAACCACTGGGTTAGTTGAAGTTTCTAAANTATATATATATCATTTTAAGAATCTTTGTATGTGTTTAAAATGAGGACGGAATCAAAATTTATTCATTGATTGATCAAGCTGAACTTAAAAGTTGATTATTCAATTAGTTTAAAAGTCCATTTTGGAGGTTTAAATTTTTAGAAAATGTAATTGTAAATTAATATGAGAAAAAAAAAATTGAAGGCTGTTATTGAATAATATTAATATTTTATTTAGAAAATAATATTTTTTTTACACCTATCAGTTGTTAGCAGATCTAATCATCAAAATAATTTATTATTGCATAAATTTTCTTGGAGGTAATAGCCAAATAAATATGTGATAATTTTAATTATAAGATATTGAGAATACTGTCCCGAATAAATTGCAAGTAAATAACATTTTTTTTATATATTTTGAACAAATTTAAGTATAAATTTCACATGACATACATATGAAAGCTGCCCAGCAAGAAATCATCGGGTAATATGGCTCAAGACGTCAGATTTGGCATTTCTTTCTGTACATGCGCTGTCAACGGGCGTAGCAGTGCAGTGGTTGTTTGGCATGAGAAGTTGCGTAAAGGCCCAGAGTGGGAAACAAGAATCCCTCGGTTGAAGTGACCATGAAGGCGGCTGATGTGGTTGCATGCAAATAAACCTCGTCTTTCCCCACTTCCAAGGACCACCGCAGGGCGTTAGTTGTGGTTTCTCCCTTGATTAACCACAATTATTTATTGATTGATATAAACAACAGTGCCTGCGTTGGATTTGTGCGGCTTTCCAAAAGAAATAATGTATTTAAACTTCGGCCTATGCATTATCCTTAAAATAAAAAATCTAAATATGTAAATGTTAAGAGCAAATTATAAATCATTATATATAAATTTAAAGTAGATATCTTTAATTTCCTTAATATTCTTTTTCATATTTGAATAATTTTCTACTTTATATGCAGTTTTGACATGTGATTTTTCAATTTCAAAATACGTTAATTGAAATATTTAATATATTGAATCTTTATTAAGCTTTACTGGAATATAATCTCAAATTAAATATTTGCCTAAATTTTACAAAATTATCATTATATGTTCATACCAGATATGCATCTGCATAAATCTCGAGAAAATCTAACGGATAAAAATTATAAATGAGTTTGACTAAAAAGTGCCCCCACACGGAAGGGCAGGGGCCCACAGGTGGAAGAGTAAGGGCTCACAGGCAGGAGAACATGGGCGCACCAGCGAAAGACGACGGGCACACCGGTGAAAGACTAAAGGTTCATTGGCAAAAGACTAAAGATCCATTATCAGAAGAATATTTGTTCGCCATCAAAATACCAAAAGACCTACCTGGCCAGGTGTAGCCCCATTGTTTTGGGGTACGAGGCAGACTTTGTCAGCCATTCCAACCAAAGACTTAAGGGCCCATTTGGGTCAGCTTATTTGGTGTGGTGGTGTTTTGAAAACCCATTTGACTTGTTTGGGTAAACTGCATTTTGAGAGCTTATGCATTTTGAAAACGGTGAAAACAGTGTTTTCACACCGCACCTATCTAGGTGTGGTGGAAGCATTCTGATAGCGGTTTGACTTTTCAAAAAAAAGAAATTATAATAGCCACCGCACCGAGCTTATCAGCAGATTATTTTTAGTCAGTTTATCAGCAGATTATTCAATAAGTTGCAGTTGCCCCAAACAGACCTTAAGGCTAATCAAGCCAAGCTGACATCAATCCGTCTCTCACCATAATTCAAATTATAGGAAGAATTCAACATTGCTAACTATTATAAAGGAGCTCTGGAGACCCCACATATGGGGTCGAGAACTGGTATAGCTTTTTCACAATAGAGCATCCTGAAGGAACAGTTGGTCAAGAGGCTATTTATCAGATTACGATGATTCATAATTTATGGAATTGTCTAGCATTGCTCTATCAGCAATAGTTCCTTGTATAAAGATCAATATTTGGCGGCTAGATTAAGATTAACCAACTTACAAATTCAAGTCAATCTGGCCAAGTCTTGTTAACCTGAAGACCATCGAGGGTCGGCTAGAAACCCCAATTCATCACATTCGGACGAACATGTCTTGACGAATCATAACTAAATGATTTGAGCCGATCAAGTTAAAGGGTAGCTGAATCGAAGGCATATACATGAAAAATATCATGTTACATCCCCTTTAAAGTAAGGATAGACATGTCATTTCGTATATTTTACCCCCTTCTCTATAAATAAGGGGATCATTTCTTGTGAATTGACTAAACAAAAATGTAAATTATTGTTCATTATTGTGCACTTCCCCCTCTGTCTGTCTCTCCCTCTCTCTCTCTCTCTCCCTCCTCTCTCTCTCTCTCTTTCGCCTATCTTGCACTATCTTCCTTTGGTGTGATTCCAAGACAAATCAGAATTTGATATCTTAAAATGTAATTCAGTGTGGATCATACCAAAGATAAGAAGAGGAGTAATATGATACCGCAATTTGATGTACTTTCTTTGTGTATATCTTATTTAATTTCAGTCCCAGTCAATGGTGCCAAAAACTTGATACTGCATTTTGATGTACTTGCTTTGTGTAAACCTTCTTTAATTTTAGTCTCCAACAAAAGCACCAAAAAATTGTCCCCTTTCTTGCTGATAATATAATTTTATGATTTTATAGATGCTACTCTTAGTGACGTAGGCATTAAATTTTCTATTTATTTATTTCAAAGCTTCACTAGGATTGAAACACAAGTGCACATATCGCTCAAGTAATATAGGACTTTCTGTTAAAACTTCAGTAGCAATACCACATGGAAGGTGAAAACTCTTTTATTAACTTAGTAAAACTTTACCTAAACTCCAGACAATTATCTAGGGAATAAGGTCACAATTTTGTGTATAAAAAGAAGTAACTAATTCTCACTTATTCAGTTTCACAACTTAAGGAAAACACTAAGTGTTTTTAAACTAACTTTACCTAGAAGAGTTCAGATTACATGAAAGTTTTTTCCCTCACAATGATATAATAATTTATGTAAGAATCAAATGTTTAAAGGTTTAGCTGTAGTTTTGTGACCAATAGGAGCACATCTATTCTTTTCCCTATTCCAAGTGCATAAAGAACATCGGTTGACCTAGAGTTAAGTTCCTAAATCATTGGTTGTAATGGATAGGTTTTAGTCTATCACTCTAGCTTACCCACTATGCCATACTTTTTGACTAACCTGGCCTTAAGTTCCAATCTCTAAATCAAATTGGTTAAGGTTATAGCCTGTCACCCTAGAATAATTAATTCACACCCATTAGAACTTTTCTCCCTATCTATTTTCACCAAAATATGAACTACCTTATCACCCACTAGATTAATGTGAATCTTACTAGTTTTAGAATACATTATCGTCCCGGATCATTATGGATTTACAACAATATTTAACATACCAATGGCTAGATTGAATGTGTAAATTAAGTACAAAGTAAGGATTCATCACTAATATGAAATTAGAGAATTCTTCAACAATTTTAATCCTACGCATGATCATTTCTTATTGCAAGGAGATACATAAAGAAAACTACTCAGACTTCATTTGGTTAACACAATAAAACATAATTTATATTAAAATTCATACTTACACAATAAAACATAACTCAAACGAAAATATAAAGTACTTATCCTATGCTTCTTGTTAAGCAAATCCTCTGAAGTTCCTTTGATGAATTAATTCCCAACTCTCGTTGCAATTTCACTCCATGAGACATACAAAAACACACAACGAAAGACTCTCACAACAAATAAACTTCACCACACACCATGACCACTACTAAAAGACTCAACCTTTTGGCCACTCATGATTCCTTTTATGATAAATCTCAAAATAAAAAATAGTCACTTCAGCTTCCCCTTAAAAATTCATCCAATTCTAATGCATAAGAATTAAAATTGATTTTGGCATTGTTGACCTCACATTTGGCTGAGGTCTAGTTTCTTCTTTAGAAGCCTAGGATCTAGCCATAGGACTTTCCTGCTGACTATTCGTAGAGGTCTAGCCTGAACACCCCTAACAATAGAAATTCTAAACTCTTCTTTGCTCATCATGAAGCTCCACATATTGGTTATAACTTCTAACTTTTAGTATGTGGGACCAACATGGGGAAGCTCAAGAGGAGTCCTCATAGGACTGTTTGGCTTTAAAGTTAACCCAAGGTGGTGTGGTCTTGGTCAGGTCTATACATAAAAACTTGAATTTGCACTCATAACCTAAATCCTTAGCCAAACATGCCTAGCTTGATCCCTCACTCTATTGGAAACTCATGTGGATGGTCCCTAAACTATGAGCCCTGAGCTAGGGTTTGGCTAAGACCAGCACATGGAGGATCCATAAAGAGAGTTCCCTTAGCCTCATGGCTCAAATAGGGTGACCTCATGATTAACATACTGAATCAATCCCAATTTTACCAAATTCCCAATTTTTACACTTCTTTGCGTCAGCTTCTCCAAATTACCAAAATACCCTTCAAACCCATGGAGCCTAATTTGACCTATTTTGACCAAAATCCCCAAATTACCGACAAATGCCTAAATTGCCAAAATAACCCCCAATTTCCACTAAATTGATCCCAAATTTTCATAATTTCAATTCCAAACTCAATTTCATTATCCCCAATCATAATTGAAACCAAATTCAAGCCCAATTGAACCCATATTTAAACCTAATCCAAAATCTCCAATTTAGCTATATTCTAAATTTCTCAAAATTGAATCGCATGATCAAATCAATTTCCCCAAATTTGAATTCTAAATTCTTCATAAAACTTCCCTAAACTAGTTTGAACAATCAATTAACCCAAATTTGAACTCAATGCTCACCAAAATCCAACTTAAGCAAAAAACCATCAATTTTGACCAAAAGCTCAAATTCCATCAAAATGAACCTCCCAACTCAATAATTTTCACTTAGTTGATATCTAAAACTTTTTACAACAATCTTTTAGACCAATATGAACCATCAATTGACCAAAGTCCTAGCTCTAGCCCAATCCAAAACCAAGTCTAACCCAAATGTCCCAAAATTGACCATGTGCTAAAATTACACTAAATTGACCTTGCAAATCAATTCAAAATCACCCAATTCATTTTCCAAACTTCTCATGACAATCAACTCCATCAATTTGATCAATCACTTGGCCCAAATATTGACCCAAACTTGACCTTGAACCAAGTTCAAACACCCAGTCCCAAGTTCAAACTAAAACCTAATTTTGAACCTAAGCCCTAGATTGACCTAAATCATTTGCATTAGCCAACCATAACCTTCTCCTACCTTGGTTAGCCACCTAGGATGCTAATCAGATCACCCAAGTCCCAAAAGTTAAGTTGTGGACCAAGGGTCCCCCAAATTAAAGAGATAAGCCCCCCACCCCATTTTGGCTAAACTCTTCACCCCATGCAATCAACCATCAAACAACCAATGTAATCATATTTAAGACTTCCTTAACCCACCTTGAACCACCTAGGCACCACCTCACCTCTAGCTAGCCACCCTATTCACCAGAAAGCTCAAATATTAGGGCACCCCCCTTTCAACCAAAAATTGAACCCATCCACTGTGGTACTTCCCCAATAAATTTTTGCACCGCTCAACCCTCCACCTAAGCCTTCTTTCACAAACCAATCAGATCCAAAGTCCCTCCCCTTGGCCATGGCTATGAAAAGCCCTATTTTCGGCCAACTCCCAAGTGTTCTCAATTTCATGGGGAAATTATGCTAAAATCTCTTCAGAGCTTCTTTTGACTTTCGTAACCATAAGCCAACTATCTTTAGCTACTCTCTGCCCCTGCCTGAGCTCAATTTTGAACTCTAAATCCAGGGCTTTTTCTGTCACTCCACCAAACTATACCAAACTCCAAATTAAGCCACTCTAAACCTTCCTCAGACCAAACAAGGAAGTTCCCTATCTAAATCCTCCTCTGCTAAGCCCTTTAACCCATCTCTAGATCAAGACTGCTCCATCGTTCGAACAAAATCCTACTTAGAGCTTACACCAGAGTAAAGTGACCCTATGAAGAGGTTCATTCGACACCACTTAAGCTTCCACAAGCACCCAATCGAGGCCTCACCTCTTGGGCAAAGGTAAATATCAAAAAGCTTAAAAATGCCTTCGGTTTCAACAATTGTGAAGAGAACTAGTATACCATACACATGTAACCATGTAGATATGTTTGTCTCGACTTGATGAAGGTGTAAGAACAAACCATGTGTTATTTGGTTTAGTATCAAGCTGGATCGAAGCATTTTATTATAAATGATCCTTGCGTTGAGATGATCGGGGACGATGAACATATGTCATTTGTTTCTGCATGTATCAAATGTAGGGCCAGGAACATGTCTAATGAAGGATGGAACAATAAAGTGTAGAAGCGTGGCAGCTAAGTCTGATAGTGACATCCAAGAGCGTGGCGACACGCGAAACTTCAGAGCGCCATAGGATGATGCAGCGGCTTACTCAGATAAGTAAAGAATTAAGGGATTTTTTATTTATTTTAATTCTATAAATTAGAAAATCTATATCTTTGTGTAGAAAAATAACACAAATAAAAGAAAAATACCTTGTTACTCAGTGAACTGAGGAAAATAACGTGGAATAAAAATAAAAATTATTTGAGGTGTCATTGATTCTTAACTAATTAAAAACTCTCTGAAGTATTTTAATTTTAATCAATTAAATAATAATCACCATCACTTGAAATTGCAGTGGTTGATTCCTAATTTTAATAGGGATGTTCTCTATTTTTTCCAAAGTCAGAGAGCTTCTCTATCTTAGAAACACTAATTCTCAAGCTCAAATAGAATGTTTGCTTAAATTAATTATATAAATTAAAATATTAATAAAAAATATGGGATTTATATTGGTAGGTTTCCTGTGGTCATAGAGCTCTTGGAACAATGTAATCTAAGTATGAATATTTATGTACAATATTATAGTTAATTAAACCCTAAAACCCACTAAAATTAAAAGAGATAAAATACGATGCAAAAATTAACAAAAATCATTTCACACTGTAATTCATAATCATAATAACTCACTGTAAAAATTTGAAATTTATTTTTTTAGTTTGAGCGCTGAAGTCTATTTTCTAAGTAAAAATGATATTTTAACATTAAAATAATTTTAATAAATCAACTTTAATTAAGAAAATTTTGAAAAGTGGTTTTTTAGGTTCCTTGTAATTAGGGGTACTTAGAAAAAATAAAAATGATTTTAAAATAAGTAGTTCATTTTTAGCTATATTTTGAATTAAAAAAAATTTAAAAAATGATTAAAATTTTAAAAAATATGAAAATGCCCAAAATTATTTCTATTTATTATGTGATCACTTAGAGCCCTTTAAAATATTTTTCCTATTTTTTCTGATTTAGTTAGAAATTTTTTAAAAGCTAAAAATATATTTTTCCTAATTTTCCATTAAAATAATTATAATAAGTTAAATAAATTTTGTAAAAATGAAAAGTCTGCTTCTCTGAGTTCTCTAGACTTAGGGAAATTTAATAAAAAATTAGAGGAAATTGTTGAAATTAAACATAATTTCTATTTAATTAAATCACTGAAATAAATAAATAATTATAATAATTAATATATAATTTAAAACATCATGAAATTTTGTCCAAGTGGTCCTCTTACCTAGTTGAACCTCCAATAATTTTTCCATGAACAAAAAAAATACTTTGATTCGTTAAATAAATTAAAATCTAAAATTTTATTTTCTTAGTAAAAAATATTTATATAAATTAAATAAAAATTGAAAGAATCACGATTTCTCCTCAAATATATTAATTGACCCTTGAGTGGGGTACCATACAAATTTCAAAGTCATTTGAGTTATGTTTGATGAGTTATGAAGTGGAGAGATCTAGGGGCAAAATGGTAGTTAAAGCTTTTGATGCCCTAATTAAATTTAGGATTAAACGAGGGCTAAATGGTTAATTTTGATCACAATAAACTTTTTTTTATGTCTGATATATAATAGGTTAAAAGGTAGAAACCAATTTTCCACCTTTTCATGATACGGAAAAACTGTAATTTCATAAATTATTATGACTTGGAAGTCGATCTAGTTGGACGATACTAAAGTAATGGGCTTAAGTTAGAAGGATAATAATTCACTCAGTTGAAGCCCCTAAGTGGTGATAGCATGATCTCTTGATAGGAATAAATTCCACTTATATTACATATTTTGATTATTACAAATTTACCTATGAAAATTGTTAAGGGCTTAGTATTGAGCTAGGCTCGAAATTTGAACTTATTTAAAAAGATTTAGAAAAGATAATATAACTGATAATTAAAATTTATAAAACACTACAAGCCTAGTTTTAGTGGTGAGTACATGGTTTTTAATGATTGAACCTTGCCTTAGGAGCATCCCTTTACATAACTCTTAAGTAAAATATTAGGTGAGTATTTGAAGTACTCTTCTCATGAGATAACTAAAATATTAGGTTCACTGAGCATAGGATATATTAATTCATTGAAACTGAATTTAAAATTTGTGATGAAGAATTGAATAATATAATAGGCTCAAATGAACTCAAAAAATTTAAAAACAATTTAAAGGTTGTTAGGGATTATTCCGTAAAAGCATTTATGAACTTTTGGATATTTTGAAGGACAATTAAACTTATTGTAATTTATTCCAAAAAATCATCCATTAAAACCTTTATAGGCTCATCAAGTCATGACCTGAGGTTTTGTAGCTACACCAGCATTTGGTCTTCTTGTTCTTGCAATTTATTTAAATTTCCTGCAAAATTACATGTATGTTGCAACTTCTAACATTTCAGCGAGAGCAGCGAGAAGGTGACAGGTACGCTTTTAAAATTTTATTTATTTTCTATCATCTATTTTACTATAAATTACTACTGCTTCTACATACCATGCTTGCTTGGATGATAAAATGAAAACTTTTCAAAATTAATCAACAATTTTAAAGATTAAATTAAACCATTTCAAAAGTAACAATAAATCCTTTGATATGCAACTGCATAACACGTTCTTTTGAATTTATGGGAGTCGCTTGGATGAGGTAAGCCAAAGTAGCTAACAAGACCTACCTAGTTTAAATGGGTTTAACAACTCGTTTAAGCTAAGAAATATGATACCGCAATTTGATTAAGAAAATAGTGGTACCAAAATGTGGTAACCATGGGAACCTAAACGCTGTCGCTCCAATCAACTTTAACCCCCCTATTTTAAACTGAATTTGTCATTTAAACCTTTAAACCTTTAGAATTTAAAACTGTTATTTCATCGAGGAGCTTGGAGTTAACTCAGTGGGTAGAAATCTATAACAACACAAGGATCTACAACAGCACATCTCTTCCTTAGAATTAAACAACAAGCCATATGACTTCGAGGTTGTCGGCCTGGTGCGACATAAATCCTTAACTCTTTTTTTAGGCCTTTGCATTTTCATGTCATGCAATCTAAGACCTAACTTGTTTTAGGATTCTAAGGTTGTCATTCATTAGGAAAAAAATCCTTCTATCTTTCAGGCTATTTGTGCGACTGTCTCACACAAACGTAAGCCTTAACCAAATAAATTTGGCAGGATAAAAGATTCATTAATTTTTTCTCTTTGAAATTGAAGCCAAACTGTAGGATAACATGGGAAGTCGTTGAGGTTCGCCACAGAATCTGTAATGACCCCTAGTTTTCTCCTTTTAGATTTCAAAATAAATGTTCCAAATTTGAGCCTTTCCCATTTGATACTCCTTGGTCTGATCATTGAAAAGTCTTATCCGTTGGAATTCTTGAAGATAACATTTTCTGATTTAAATCAAGAGTTTTCTTAAGTGAGATTGGTCATTTGAGATGTAATTGACTATAGACGCTTGCCTCTATAGGGAGCTTAAACAACTAAGGTAGTATAAACCCTATCTAATCTTCCATATTAGGTAGAGGAATTTGTCGGCTTACTTAAATGGTTCAAAGACCAAACAGATGTCATAATTTTTTTAGTTTATTTAATCGAGCCTTGCTAGTATGTGGTATGTCTATTCTCAAAATAGGCATGTCACTTGTAGTGTTGTTCTCATTTATTTAAACTATTATCTATATGGGATAAGTTTGGTCTTGTATATTCAAAACTTAAAATATTTTCCTTCAAAAACTACATATATATACATAAATGGATCAAAAATAACTGCGCCATCATCTTTATGGCGACTCCGCTGGGTATTGGCTCTACTCTTCATTATGATCATAAAGTTTTGTCTTCACACATCAGTAATGTGTCCATGTCATACATGGACCAGCTAACCCTTCTTCCGTTCAGATGCTTTGCTCATTTCTTTCTTGGACAAGTACGGTCAACTCTTTTAGATTCCAGGATAGTCTTTTTAATCACCTATAAATAGAGAGGTTCAGGAGTCCTTTAGAACTTTATCTTTTGAGTGGGGTTAGACCCCCAATAGGTGTGTTGGTGAACTACTTCCTTGGTGATTTGTGTTGAGAAGTTGGTCCTACACTAGGTCCTATACTTTGTCATTTCTTCATATCCTTCGGGTTCATATTGTTATTCTGTGAATCAAGACAAGTTGTTACATCTCCTTATGCTATTTTAATTTGTTAATTGAAACTCTTAAATGTTATAAGCACAATCAAATAATAAATTTGAAAATTGAAAATAAGAAAGGACATGCCCCGTCCATAAAATGACATTTTTAATTTTTAGTGTTCACACTAAAATTACAAAATGATGGCCGATACCAACGCTCAGTAATTTTTATTTGGAGCTGCTACGATGGCATTCCCAACTCTCACCTTCTTCTGTAACTTGCTGACTAGTTGCAATGACCTCAACGTCACCTCCACAATAACGTTTGGTCTCGGCTTTGATTAACTTGAGGTTGTACTTGGAAAATCGCCATTTGTCATCATGATAGTTGCCACCCCAAAAGCATAAGAACCGTCTGTCAAGATCAACTTGAACTGCCCCCATGATTTCCCTTCTTCCAAGAAGGCGAAGATCGCTGCCACACTGACATACACTAAGTCTGTCGTTTTTTTGCTTGTTTGCTCGAGAGTAATGTTGACCTTACTTTTGGTTGAGGTCTAGTTTATTCCTCTTTAGTATCCTAGGGTCTAGCCATAGGACTTTCTTGTTGATTATTCCTAGAGGACTAGAAAGGAACCCTCACCATTAGATATTCTAAACTCCTCTTTGTTCAACTTGAAGTTCCACATATTGGTCCTAACCTCCAGCACTTAGTAGGTGGGGCCAATATGGTGGAGATCAAGGAGAGTTCCCATAGGATTGCTTGGTCATAAGGTTAGCCCTTTGGTGGTGTGGTCTTGGTTGCTCTAACACACACACTTGCACATTACACTTCCACTCACTTCCTTAAGCCCAAGCCTACCTGATTTTGAACCTTTGACCCTTTTAGGAGACTCATGTAGATGGTCTCCTAGAACTTTAGCCTTGGGCTAGTGTCTAGGTAGGACCAGTACATGAAGGACCCAAAGCCGGGAATTCTATTGGTCCATGACTCATGTAAGGCGATTGACTCCCCAATTTTACCAAAATACCAAACTTAGCCTTTTGTGCCCAAATCCACCAAATTTAACAAATTGCCCTTGAAATCCCAAAATTGGCAAAAATTTCCAAAATTACCCAAAATACCCAAATTTGTCCAAAAATCATCTCAAACCAACCAAATTGCCCAAAACTTTCTAAAATTTCCAAAATTACCAAAATACTCCTCATTTTGCCAAAATTACCGAAATACCGTTAGTGACTCAAATTATCCCAAGGCCTTCCAAATCACTTGAAATGTCTCCAAAATCAATTTGAACCACTAATTTGAGCATAATTTGATCTATTTGACCTATTTTAACCAAAAGCCTTAAATTGACTTTAAAGGCACAATTACCCCAAATCACCCCCAATGTCAACCAATTTGATCCCAAAATTCTCAAATTTCAATTCTAAACTCAATTTCATTATGTCTAAACTAGATTGAAACTGAATCCAAACCTACTTGACCCACATTTGAGTTTAATTTTAACCCAAATAAAGAAGCCCCAGTTTGCTCAATTGATCCCAAATATATCTAATTGCCACAATTTTGAATCATAAACTCTTCAAAACACTCCCCCATATCAAATTGAGCCATCACTTTGCCTTTTTTAAGCCCCAATTTTACTTAAGGTCAACTTGAACCAAAACCCCAAATTTCGCCCCAAGTTGGCCATGTCCCGAAATTCAACCAAATTGAACCCCATAGCCCAAAATTTCCATTCAATTTCTATCCAAAATTCTTCATAAAAATCCTTAGGACCAATTTGAGCCAGAAATTGAGCACTAACCAAACTTTATCCCAGCTAAACACAAATCTGACTCAACACCCCCAAAATTGACCAAATGACCAAAATCCTTCAAATTGACCTTCCAAATAAATCCTAAATCACTCCAAATCTTTTCCAAACTCTTTATGAAAATCATCTATATCATCTTCATCAATCAATTGAGTCCATTGTTTTGGTTAGCCCAAGCCAAACCCAACTTCATGCCACTTTGACCCAAATTGAACATATGCACCAAAATTGATTAAGCCATGCCAAATTGATCAAACCAAAGCCTCTACAACCACCTTCTAAGCCCTAGTGACCAGGCTAGACTCACCTAGTCCACCATACAGGGGATATGGACCAATGGTCACATGATTTATGGGATTTTACCCAATTTTTGGCCTAAACTCAAATATATTTGCCATCATGCCTTACCATTAGTTTTTAACCCTCAAAAAGCAACCCCTAGCCCCCCTGAGCCCAGATGTGACTAAACTCTGGCCAGCCATCACCTCAGCCACAAGAAATAGCCAGCTTAAGGGAGCCCCAAATGGACAAGACCTAAAATTAAACCTCCCTGAGTTGGCTAAGTCCCATTGGCCATTAGAGCCTTTCTTCCCTCCACCTCAGCAGACTTTATCACCCAATTCTCAGCCTTGAGCTCCACCAGGCAGCCATGGATATAGATGGAGCTCTCCACAACCAAAATGGAGAGTGCTTGAAACCTTGGGGAAACTTTGCAAAAATCTCACCAGAGCCTCTCCAAACCTTCCGAAGTTTAATCCCCTTGCTCTCAGCCACTCATAGCCACTCTACAAAGCCAATTTCTTCCCTAAAAATTTCCCCCAAACCAGGACAGACTTCTCCACACATCCACACTGAACCAAACTCCAATTAATTATGCACACACCATCCCCTGATTGAGAGGATTTGATTTCCCATAAAAGCCCCATCATAGAGAGCCTCTAGCATAGGCCTAGACCAACCCTTAAAATTGGCCTTGGTCAAAATCATATCTAGGCAATTCACCACAGCCCATGAATTCATGTGGAGGTTTGTTGGACCCATTCAAAGCTACTATAACCATCTAATTGAGGCCTCCTTTCTCAGAAAAAGGTATTGAACTCTCTACTCAAACTGAACTTAAATTAATTCTCCATGTGTATAAACTTTTTTTCATAGCATTAAAACTGTTTGGATGTGCTCTTCTTTAGTAGATGAAGGTTTAAGACAAAACCCCATGTGATTTGGTTGAGTATCTAGAGAAATATTATGTTTTTAAGTTTAACACTTTAAGAGTTAGGTTAATCTAGGATGATGAGTGGATGTCATCTATTTCTGCGTTTATGCAATGAAAGGTCGTGATGGAGTCATATATGAAGATGGAGTGGTACAGCAAGATGACAAAGTGGCTACATGGCTGGAGGCATCAAATGACGGAGTGCCGCATTGAAAGCTCAACACATACGAGGATCTAGTCAGCATTGTGGGGTTTAAATAAAAAAATAGGCCTTTTTCTGAATTATTTAAATACTATAACTTTGAAAATCCATATCTTTTCATAAAAAAAAATCATAAAAATAATTTAAAATACACTCTTGCTTAGTGAACAAAGAAGAATAATGTAGACGAAAAATAAAAATTTTTTGTTAACTCTTTCGTTTTAAATTAATTAAATATTGCTTGCGGTATTTCAATTCATTATGGCTAAGCATGGCTCACCATGGTTTGAAATTTTTAGGGTTTATTTCTCATGGCAAAGGCCGTGTCCTCTGATTTTTCTAAGGCTAGAGGACATCTTTGTGCTTCTACCCCTAATTTTCAAGCTAAAATGGCAGTTTTGGCTTAAATTAATCACATAAATTAAAATACCACTTACAAAATTACTGGAGAATTTTAGTAGGTTTCTTGTACTTAGAGAAGCTTAGGAAAACTTTTATAATAGTTTGGATAATTTTGTAAAATTTTTTTTAAATAAGTGTGAATATATTATATTAATTTATTTAAGTTAAATATTGATAAAAATTTTACAAAATCAATCCCACACTATGCATAAAAATCATGTCAGCACACCATGAAAATTTGGAAATTATTTGATTAAGTTTAAGCATTAAGGTTGATTTTTTAAGAAACATTATATTCTTATACAAAAATAGTTATATTAAATTAAATACACTTAGAAAAATTATGAAAAAATTTTCTGAGTTCCTTGTGATTAGGACCGCTTAAGAGAAAGAAAAGTTACTTTTGATAAAATACTTGATTTTTGAGCTACATTTTAAATTAAAATAAATTAAAAATATTAAAAAATTCCAAAAATACAAAAATATTTCANGAATATATTATATTAATTTATTAAGTTAAATTTTGATAAAAATTTGACAAAATCAATCCCACACTATGCATAAAAATCATGTTAACCCACCATGAAAATTTGGAAATTATTTGATTAAGTTTTAGCACTAAGGTTGATTTTTAAAGAAACAATGTATTTTTGTACAAAAATAATTATATTAAATTAAATACACTTAGAAAAATTATGAAAAGTGTTTTTGAGCTACATTTTAAATTAAAAATAATTAAAAATAGTTAAAAATTCCAAAAATACAAAAATATTTCAAAATGTACCTAATTGCTTAAAAATAAAATTTATAAAGGCTTGAACTGTATTTTCCTTTTTTTCCTCTTTAAAAATAATTATAGTAAGTAAATTAAAAATCATAAAAATATAAAAAAATTATTTCTCTAAGTTTTTTGAGCTTAGAGAGTTTGATAAAAATATAAAATTAATTTTTTGTAATTAAATTATATTTTTTGAATAATTAAAACATTCTTTGGAAGTTAATAAATAATTAAATAATAATTAAAATTTGATTTGAAAAATCATGGTATTTTGCCTAAGCGTTTTCTCTGACCTAAGGGAACCTCTAATAATTTTTCCCATGAACAAAAGTTTACGTTGATTGATTAAATAAATCAATATTGAAAATTATATTTTTTCTAGGTTTATATAATTATTGAAGTTAAAAAAAATTTTGAGAAAACCTCATTTTCTCCTCTGATGTTTTAATGGCCCCATGGGCAAAGTACTCTAACATCTTTAAAGTCACTTGAATTATGCTTATTAAGTTATGAGGTGAAGATCCCCAAGAGGAAAGTGGTAATTTTAGATTAGTATGCCTTAATCAAAATTTAGGATTAACAAAAGGGAAGAACGAGTAATTTTGATCCTAATGAATATGCTTGGATGATTGAAACATAATGGCTAAAAGGTAAAAACCAACCTGCCACATTTCCATGATAAGAATAAAATTGAAATTTGTTAAATATCTTAACTGGGAAGTTAATAAAAAATTAGATGGTTCTGAAGTGATGGGCTTAAGTTAGAGACATGATATGTAACTTATTTTATGTCCATAAATGATGGCCTGATCTTTTAATCAAAATCCATATCACCTAAATTAAAGTTTTAACATTTGCTAATATTTTTTCACATTAAAATTATTAAGGGCTTGTTTGTGATCTGTGCTTGATATTTGAGTTCATTTATTGGGGTTTAGAAGGATAACATGATTGATGATAAACACTTCTAAGCACTATAAGCCTAACCTTAGTGGTGGGTATTGATCCCCAATAATTATAGTTGTGCAAAATTTATAAAGTTGACTCTGCTTTCCAAAGGCACCAAAAGATTGATGTGTTATTTTATGAATAATAAATTTAAGCAATTTATGTTGGGATTCTATGCAAGTATACGTATCATTATCAAGTAATATAGGACTTTCTGTTTAAGCCCCAAATATTGATCCCACAAAGAAAGCTTAAATTCAAAATGATTCATTAACTAGGAAACTCACAACAATAAAATAAAAATAGTGTCACTAATTTTAAATATTTAAGGTACTATCAGAACTAAGTTATTAACTAATAGCAAAACTGTAATACAAAGTTAAACAATAACTAACAAACTATGTTTATGTGATGAAGTATCTAATATGAAAAAGTATCTTTCCCACTATAATGAGTTTTTGGTTAAATGAGATGAGATAAATGGTTTAAATATGTATTGTTCCAAATAGGAAAAATTTTAATTTTCTACCCTTATTCAATGTTATAGAGAATCATTGGCTAATCTCAGGTTTAGTCCCTAAATTTGTTGTTAAGCTGAGAGGATATTGGCTCTCACTCTAGAGCTCCCACTTTCCTTCCTCTGAAGGCTAACACTCACTTTAAGTTTTAAACACTAAGACCAAATTGGAGATTTTAGTCTGTCACCCTAAAATCTCTAATTTTACGCCAAACAATGTATATTTCTTTATTTATTGGCACTTAATTCCATCCTCCTCCATGGAATTAAATGTGACTCTCACTCTGTTGTAAAACTCATATTTCATTTCTTGGATCATATGTAGCACAACAAAATTTAACATTTCAATTGGCCTGATCGAAAAGTAAATTAAGAACGGAGTGGAGAAACCATCACAATTTATTTTATATTTTAAAATTGGCACATCCAAATTATCTCTTCATATCAACATATCTCAAAGTAGGGAGAAAGATAAAGAAAACTACTCAATCTTCATGAGAAAGATATGACAAAACACAAATTTCATATATAAAAGAAAGTTCATACAACAATAATAAATAAACAACACTAATCTGAAACTCTTTCTCAAAGCAAATCCCTTGTAGCCTCTTATGGACTTTTTCTCTCTTTATAAGACTTATGATTCTCTCTTAGAAAATGTAAGGAAGAAGAAATCTCTCACTTCTCTCCCCCTCAAACAATTCTTAGAAAGAAATTGTTGGTGGGGTGGCTTTTTCTGATCAATTTGCGATCTAAATAGAGCCTAATGTCAGGTTTTCAAGAGGTGCATCCAAAAACTCTTCAAAAAGCATCCAAATTCGTTGAATCTTCTAGAAACAGACCATACACCGACATTGGTGTTGTCGGCGCTAGATCTGGCGTTGTTGGCGCCTGTGGCCCGTTAATTAATTTCGTGTTTTTTTTAATTGACACTGTCGGCGCCCAGTTTGGCACCGTCAATGCCCAGTCTGGTACCGTTGGCGCTAAACATTTCTTTTAAAACTCTATTTTGACTCTAAATTCCATCCATTTTTTTTTTTGCTTCAAGTTCTAAAAATCAACAACCTGTGATAAAACTTGTAAAATATCTTCTTTTAAAGCACAATATCACAAAAAATGAGTATAAAATATTGGTCTAAAAATGCACATACTTTTGGTGCATTAGGTACATAATCTTTTATTACCTAAACTTACATTAGGGGCATTCACCCATATAACTTTTAAGTGATATATCAACTGATTAATTGAGGTTTGTGTCCTCGGGATGATTAAAATGCCAAGATTCACCTAGTAGTATGGTACTTTTAATTTGACATGGGATGATTAATAAAAAAATGAACTCAAATGTTTCAAGAAATCTTTAAACCAGTTTATGGTCATTCCCCGAAAACTTTGAACTCTCTTGGATGTTTTGAAGAACAAATTAAACTTGTTGTATTTTATTCTGAAATCATTACTAAGATCTTTTGAGAATAAATAAATCATAAGTTTGAGGTATGTTAAATACACCTTCATCTATTCTTGTAACTTAAATTTATAACAAAATTATATACATGTTGCAAAAGCTAACATCTCATGTGGAGGAACGGAAGAATTTACAGGTGCACTTTTAAGTTATTGCACTTCAATTTACTTTTATTTACCTTTCTATATCTCTTGTTTCGTGCTTGTAGACTTACATGTTAAACAACAAGGTCACCCTGCATGTCAAAACTGATACTTTTAGGATTGTCGCAAAATTGAAACCAAAACTAAAATTAGGAAATCAAAACAAGATAAAATTCACCACAACAGTCAAAATGTTAGATAACTCAAAATTTAATCATAAACAAAACAACAAAAATAAAAATTACAACTAAATTAAAATGTCTCTATCACAAGATCGGGAATCCCTCGGAGGAGGTAGCCTACGGTTGCTGACGAGATTTTTCATGGTCTAAAGGAAAGCATGGAACTCTTTAAGTTGAGTTTAGTAAATTCATTTGGACTAAGTGAATCCAAAGAAACTAGTGATGCCGGAACAAGGGGACTGATACACCAAAATAATATACTGTTTTAAGCCTATATTTTATGCTTATTTTTAGTGATATTGCACTTTAATAAAGGATATTTTCACATTTTTTAGCAGGTATATCATTTTTGGGCATTCGGCGCAAAAATGATAAAAATGAAGGAATTTGGAACCAAAACAACGAGTTTTAGTATTCTAGCGCATGATGCGCCAGATCGGCGCATGATGCGCCGTTTCATAGAGAACTGGCGCATGATGCCCCAGAAACGAATTTTTATAAATTAAGATGGTTCGAGATGAATTTTGCACAAATTTTGAAAGGGAAACATATTCTATACACATATTAGAGTAATTAAATGCATATTAAAACTTTGGAAGGTTCTTTTATGAAGGGATATGTCTCTTGGATCAAATGACACATCTTTTGAATTTAAAAGAGTTGAATTTTGGAGGGGAATTTTGAAATATTTTTCAAAGGAGGCAACCGAAAATAAAGTGAAGAGAAAGGGAGAGAGAGAGGGAAAGTTGGCGTGACAGGCAAAAGGAGAGAAGTGGAGGTTTTCTTCTAGGGTTGTAAGAGGAGAGGGAAGGTGAGAGATTTCTTCTTCATTACTCTTCTAAGAGAGAGTTGAGTGGGGTTGTAAAGTGAGAAAGGATTGGAGAGAACTTCTAGGGACTTTTTTGAGAAGGATTGTGAGATAAGTTGTCTTTTATTTCTTTTGTATTGTAAATTTATTAATATATATATAATTTGTGTTTTATCGTATCATTCTCATGAATTCTGAGTAATCTTCTTTATCATTTTCTTTACTTTGAGATATAATTTTGTGAAGAATTGATTTTGTTTGCTATGATTTTAAATTTTAATAATCTGTTAAGATTAGAACTCCAATCTTCATTTACTTTTCAGTATGACCAATTGAAATGTTAAAACTTGTTGAGAAACATATGTTTTGAAAAGGCATATGAAATCCACAATATAGAGAGAATCACATTTGATTTCATGGGAGAGTATGTCATCTATGGGTTTGGGTGCATATGTTGGGAAATATACTTTATTGGATGCAAAATTAGAGATTTTTATGTGATAGATTAAAATCCTCAATTTGGTCCAGTTGATTGGAAACTGATGCGAGATTGTTAGCCCTCAGGTGAGGGAGTAGTGAGAGCTCTGGAGTGGCAGCCANGGAGGGAGTAGGGGGAGCTCTGGAGTGGCAGCCAGTATCCTCCCAGCCTAACCACAGAATTAGGGATCAAACTCTTGATCAGTCAATGTTCATTATATCATTGGGAGGAGGGTAAAGAATAGGATTGCTCCTATTTAACAGAAAACATATTTTATATATATTTTCAAATGATTTCAATTTCTTCACAATCCATATACTCATTGTAAAGGGGAAGGATGCTTTCTTAAATTAGAAATTTCCTTCAAAAGAAAAACTTTGTTTAGGAAACAATTTGGAACACTTCCATGAATTTAGTTAAATTTGTGATTTTTATCATTTTTTATTTATTTAAATATTAAAAATTGCCTAAAAATGAAGTTTTTATTTTAATTATCATTTTATTTTTAGAAAACTTCTCTGATCACAGAGAACTCCATAAACTAATTTTTATAATTTTTTCAGTTATATTTTAATTACTAAAAATCATTTTAGTGTTAAAAATGACACTTAACATAGAAAATCAATTTGAGTTATCAAATGAGCTCTAAATATTTTGATTTTTTTATGGGGAGTTCTCTGAACTTCAAATTTCAGTGGAGAGGTAAGATTAAGTCATTTAGATGTTTATGTTTCCCAAAATTGATTTTTCTTGTGTCTTAGGGTTTGTGAAAATTAAGTACATTTTTAATGACTTGGCTCATGGAACATTTTCCAAAGGGTTCTCTGGTCATGGCAAACCTTACCAAATTTTCTTCAAATTTTCTAAGCAATATGCTAATTATTATGATTAATTTATGAAAATAATATACCTAAACTTGAATAATATGGATCTATGTCTAGAGATCTTCTCTGACTTTGGAAAAATCAGAGAATGTTCCCTAAGACAGAAGAAACAACATGCCAAAAGTTCAAGCCATGGTGAAATATCTACATGCGTGGAGAATCAAAAGACTCAAAATAATATTTCATTAATTAAAAATAAAATATGCATCAAATGAACGTCAAACAATTTTCACATTATTCTCCTCTTTTCACTGAGCAAGATGGTATTTTTTTAATTTTTGTGATTTTTCTATTCCAAGATATGAATTTTTGAAGTTATGGCTATTTATTTAAATCAGAAAACCACTATTTTTTTATTTAAACGCGCAGCGCCACCTCATCCTAGGCATCTCCAAAATTCCTCGCGTCGTTTTTTGGTTTGGCACTGCCATCCGACTCGACAACCACGCGTCCCATGGTTCACGCACCGAGAGTTCATCCGGTCAAATCTCGTCCGTTGATGAGATAAACGCATGATCAAACATCTCCACATCATCATCCCCAAACAGGCTATGTCATGACCGTTAATACTAAAACCCTAAGATCTTACTTATTTCTCCCCAAATGACCTCGGGTTTGATCCTATGGGCTCGTCTAAGTGTGACGAACATATCCAAATGGTAAACATGCCATGAAACTAGCCCTAATCAAATGGAGAATCAAAATAGGCTCTAGAAGAGGGGAAATTCAATACCTTTGCTCTGAAAAGGGAAACTTCAATCAGAGGTGCTCGACACATTTATGGAGGTCCAAGGAGGCTAGGGATTGAGCCCCTTACTGTGGTGAAAAGTCTAGGTATAAATTCGACCAAGCTCGATTTCAAGTGTTGGTCCAGAGCCATGCTAGGGGCTCTGTATAAGGTGGAATTTATGGGGCTTTGTCTTTTTTCATTGTGGTGAAGATGTGGGTGAGTTTAATTTGATTTCGGTGGAGTGTAGAGATGTGGAGAGTTTTGTCCTGTCTCCGGTAAGATTTTAAGCTCAAAAAATGAACTCCGACAAGGGGATTTAGGGCAATGTAGTGGTTGGGTTGCACTGAGGAAGTCTCAAAAAAGCTCTAGGAGCAATTTAGATGGTCTCTCTGAGAAAATTTCAGCAGCTTTCTCCATGGCCATGGAGATGAACTTTTATAAAAATGTTCATTAGTGGCTCTGTGGGTCAATTGAAGGATGCAAAGTGCTGCCTATGTGGAGGGCAGAGAGGCTCTAAACTTAAAATTGGATGAGGTGGCCTCAAGGTTTGATTTGGTTTTGGATTTAGGGGAGTTGGCTCACAATTTTGGTGTTTTTGGGCACTAGTCGGATCGACAAGGACAGGGGAGCTAACCAAGAGATCAGGTGAGCCAGTGGGAGGTTCAATTATCACTTACCTGAAAGGGTTATTAATAATGGTGAAGATTTTGCTTAAGACACAAAAATGGACATGAATCCCTCAATTTGGGGATCCATTGGTGGTCGTGGTGATCTTTGGTTGGCCAATTGCACGTGGTTAGGTTAATTTTTGGTGAAGGGGTCCATGTAGGTCAATTTGGCCAAAGCTTGGGTTTGGGCTAGGCTAGCCATGATCTTGATCCCAATTAATTGATCAACATTGTGTAGATGATTGTCATGAAGATTTTTAGTGCAGACATAAAATGATTTTAAGTTGAATTGGGGGCTCAAATTTATGGATTTTGGGATTTTGGCCAAATTGGGCATGTTGGCCTAGACTTGGGTATAGAATTGGCTATGCTTGGGCTAAGTCCAAATTGATTGTTGTGAATGGTCAATAGAAATGTGATGAAGAGTTTTCAGCATGAATTGGGTGCCAATTTTGGGGTTAAAGCAATCAATTTAGTGAAATTTTGTGGTATGGCCAATTTAGGGCAAAATTTGGGATTTTTTGGATTTGGGTTGAAATTAAATGAAATTGTGGCCACGCCACGGCAAATTTAAGGTTAAGTTTCAATTTTAGGAGTGTTATGAAGAGTTTAGGATGCAAATTGAGACCAATGGAGTAGGCCATGGGGTTCAATCTGGTGGAACTAAGTCATAGGGCCAATATTGGGGATTTGACTTGGATCAAAAATGGCCTCAATGCATGGGCCAATTGAGCTTGGATTTGGTTTATATTGGTCATATGAAAGGTGGATTTGAGTTTAGAATTGAAGTAGAGATTGGGCCCAAATTGATGGACATTTAAGGTAAATTTGGGGAATATTGTGCCTTTAAAGGTAATTTAAGGATTTGGTCAAAATGGTCAATTTGGGTAACGTGGTAGTTGAGAAAAATGAAATTGGGGATATTTTGAAGGGTTTGGAAATTTTTGGGATTTTTTGCAATTTCTGAAATTTTGGGCTAAGGAGATCTATTTTGGTCATTTGGCAATTTTTTGGTGATTTTGGGTAATTTGGAAATTTTCAAAAGATTTGAAATGATTTTTTATCAAATTTGGGTATTTTGGGTAAATTTGAGAATTTTGGCCAAATTTAGGGTTTCAAGGGTACTTAGGTAATTTGGGGAATTTTGGGGCAAAAGGCCAAGTTCAGTAATTCTGGTAGAATTGGAGTTTCAAACACCATAAATGAGCTATGGACCAATGGGAACCGCATTTGGGTCCTCTATGTATTGGTCTTAGCTAAACCCCACCCTAGGGGTAGTAGGTTTAGAGGACCATCTACATGAATCTTTTAAAGGATTAAGGGATCAAGGTGAAGAAATTTTGGGTTTGTATTTGTGAGTTATTGTGAGTGAGGTGAGTACCTTAGCTTTAGACCAACACCTAGAGTCAACCCTAAGGGCAAGCAGTCCTATGGGAACTCTCGTTGGGTTCCCCCATAATGACCCCACCTACTAAGTGGTAGAGGTTAGGACCACTATGTGGAACTTCAAGTTGAGTAAAGAGGAGTTTGGAATTTCTACTAGTGAGGGTTCCTTTTCTATTTTTCTAGGAATAGTTAATAAGAAAGACCTATGGCTAAACCCTAAGTTACTAAAGAGGAAAACTAGAACTCAACTAAAAGTGAGGTCAACAAATGGACCCCCAATAGGTGTGGTGTGCTGGGAAAGCACACCGCGAGTATTGGTGTTGACCGACGATATAAACAAATCTAATATAGAATCCTAAGTCAACAAACATAAAAGGAGTGTAGAATTTGAGTGTGCTATTTGTTTTCATTGGGGAATTAGTAGGTGAATATTTGATTGAAATCAAGAAGTAGGAACTCTCCCTGGAGATTGGAGAGTGGGCCTTGAGTTATTAGATTTCAGGTTTTTTATAGAGGATGGGACTCAGTATGTAATTGCTGACCCTAAGGTGGGAATCAAAGTTTAAGTATTAATTTTAAAAGCGGGTTGGAAGTTAGGGAACGGCCTTGAAAGGAGACAAGAATCAAAAGTTAAGGACTGATTCCAAAATAAGAATTGAAAGTTAATGACCAATCTCAAAAGAGAGAGTCAGAAGTTAGGGATTGATTTCAAATAGAGGAAATCCGAAGATAAGGAATGATTTCAAAAATAAGAATTAAATGTTAAGGATCAATCTCAAAAAGAGAGTCGGAAGTTAAGTATCGACCTTAAAAGAAAGGAATCGGAAGTTAAAGACTGATTTTGAAATGAGAATTGAAAGATAATAATCAATCTCAGGAAAAGAGTCGGAAGTTAAGGACTGGCTCAAAAAGGAAAGGAATCAGAATTCAAGGGCTGATTCTAGAATGAGAATTGAAAGTTAGGGATCAATCACAAAAGAGAGAGTCAGAAGTTAGGGAATGATCTTGAAAGGACGAAATCAAAAGTTAAGGACTGATTTCGAAAATGAGAATTAAAAGTTAAGGATCAATCTCAAAAGAGAGAGTCAGAAGTTAGGGACCGATCTCACAAGGAGGAAATAAGAAGTTAAGGACTAATTTCAAAAATGAGAATTGAAAGTTAATGATCAATCTTAGGAAGAGAGTCGGAAGTTATGGACCAGCTCAAAAAAGAAAGGAATCAGAAGTTAAGGACTGATTCCAAAATGAGGATTGAAAGTTAGAGATCAATCACAAAAGAGAGAGTCAGAAGTTAGGACCGATCTCAAAAGGAGGAAATCAAAAGTTAAGGACTGATTTCAAAATGAGAATTGAAAGTTAACGAACAATCTCAAAAGAGAGGATTGGAAGTTAAGTACCAACTTCAAAAGAGTGAATCAAAAGTTAGGGACTAATTGCTAAAACAAGAATTGAAAGTTCATGATCAATCTTAGGAAGAGAGTTAGAAGTAAGGGATCGATCTCGAAAGGAGGAAATAAGAAGTTATGGACTGATTTCAAAATGAGAATTGAATGTTAAGGATCAATCTCAAAGAAGAGAATCAGAAGTTAAGGACCGACCTCAAAAGAGTGAATTAGAAGTTAGGGACTGATTCCTAAAATGAGAATTGATGGCATTGAATTCAAAGAAACGTGTCGTGTGAAGAAGTTGACATTGTTGAAGAAGATTTGTGAAATTTTGTGAGGTTTTGCACAGAATGTAAAATTTCAGGGGGATGTTAAGAGAATTAATGCAAAAAAAGATAATTGTGTTGCGCGAGTAAAGAGTAAGAGACCTCAAAAATCACGAGAATCCACTCAACAGATTTATTTTCTTTTATTGTTGTTTTTATCTTGTTTAATTTTGAAAATATGTTTTCAAAAAATTAATTTCAGTTGGTTATTTTTTTTTAAATGTGTAATTTTCAAAAATTTTCATTATGTTGAGGTTAATTTTGTTACAAAAATTTTGGACCCTGTCACAGACATTTGGCTATATATATAACCCCAAAACAATCTAAATTTCAAAATTTTCAAAATTTCAAATCAAGTGAAGGCAAGCAATGTTAGGTTACGTAGTATGTCTTCAGGTATCGTCCGTTGATAGGTAGTATGGGTCCTTCGCCCTGGAAATCTACTTACTGGTAGGCTCCTCCTGCATAGACCTTTTCAATGAAAAATGGTCCCTCCCAAGTTGGCTCGAAATTACCACTTATCTTGTGGCATACAAGAATGGGCCTTTTGAGCATGAGTACAAGGTCACCAACTTTGAATGTCCTTGGGCGGACCAATTTGTCATGAGCTTGTACCATCTTTGCATAGTAAAGTTCCAAGTGTTTTTCTGCTTCAAGTCATTTTCCTTCAAGTCTTTCTAGTTCCTTAAGTCTGAGTTTTGTACTTTCTTCTATTATGAGTTGTTTGGCAATAATGACTCTAAGAGATAGCATCTGAGTTTCTAACGGTAGCACGGACTCGGACCTGTACACGAGCATATAGGGTGTATACTAAGTGGGAGTCCTGAATGTCGTCTGGTAGGCCCACAAGGCTTCTAGTAACTTGTTATGCCAATCTCTTTTGTTTTCAATCAGTATTTTCTTTAAAATCTATACCAATATCTTGTTGAAGGCTTCAGCCAATCCATTTGCTCTAGGATAGTAAATTGTAGAGTATCTTTAATATATCCCGTGTCGTTCGACAAAATTGTTGATTTTGGTGATTTTAAAGGCCGCCCATTGTCAGAAATTATTCTTCGCGGTACTCTAAAATTGTAGATGACTTGGATTTTGAAGAATTGAAGGACGTGCTCTGTCGTAATGATACTGCCTCTGCCTCTCGTAATGGTACAGCCTCTGCCTATTTGGAGAAATAATCTGTAGCGGCAAGTATAAATTTATCCTTTGAGGATGCATGGTCTATCAAACCTATTATTTTCATGCCCAACACTCGAATGACCACGAGGCAACGATTAGGTGTAGCACATTTGGAGGTTGGTGCAAGATCACCCAATGCACTTGGCACTGGTGACATCTTCTAGTTGTATCCACGCAATCAGAAATCATTGTTAGCCAATAATATCTGAGCCTTTTGATCTTCATTTTCTTTTTTGGCCTTGACTGGTGAGCTCCACACATTCCTACATGTAATTCTTTAACAATATTTTGTGCTTCGGCTTTGCTTAAACATTATAGTCACATCTGGTTGAATGATCTCTTGTAGATGATGTCTCATACTAGAGCATACAACAAGCCCTTTTTGTGATATGGTGTGCTTCTGACTTGTCCTCTGGCAGCTTTCTAGTATGCAAATATTCTATCAATAGCTTGAGCCAATATTCATTGATATCAACAACTGCATTTATTGCTTTTTCTTTTTCGAGCTTGTGCAGAGTTTCGAGGTCGATTCGAGACAAAACTTATCTTCCTTGTACTGTCATTTCAATGGAATCCTCTAGGGGACATGCCAGCTCCTTAGAGAGTTTTGCTAGAGTGTCGGCATGGACATTATTTTCCCTAAAAATTTGGTAGAAACTTACATTGGGAATCTGTTCCAGCAGCTTCATTGTGTATTAATGGTATTCTGCTAGTCTAGGTTTCAAAATCTTGTATTGTCTGGTGACTTGCTGGATGACGAGTTGTGAGTTGCCATAGATGACAATGTCTATTATATCCATCGAGATTGCCAACTCTAATCTGGTGATTAAGGCTTCATATTCTAGTTCGTTGTTGGTACATGGCTCTGTCATGTTGTATGAGAACGTCAACATACCCTTATTTGGCCTGATAAAGATCAAACTAAAACCTGCTTTTCCTAGGCTTCGTCAAAGTACATCTTCCAAAATCGCACACTAGAGAATTCCATTTGTAATATCTACTCATCTGATAGTTCATCATTAAGAGGGGACCCAGCTGGCAGTGGGTGTGCAGCGAGAAAGTCATCGAGAATCGGTCCCTTGATAGCACAGATGGGAAGAAAAGTTTTATCAAATTGCAATAAGATTATTGATCATCTTGCTAGACGTCTGGAGAGTGTTGGTCGGGTCATCAAATATTGCAATGGGTTAACTTTTGAAATTTGGTTAATCATACGAGAGAGCATGAATGTATAAGATTTTGGGCGGAAAAAATTAACACCAGAAATTTTTTCTCAAAAGGTAGATACCTTACTTCCATCGGTATTAGACGACGACTCAAGTAGTAAAGTGCGTTTATCTTACCCTCCTCGTTGACTTAGGCTAAGAGGGCTCCAAGAGAGTTGCTTAAGGCCGTGGTATAAAGTATCAAAGGTTTCCCTGTCATAGGGGCTGCCAAAACAGGAGGTGTTCTTAAGTATTGTTTAACGTCCTCAAAGTCCCGCTGGCATTTCTCTTCCCAAAAAAATTTGGCATCTTTTTTAATTAATGCCGAGAAGGGCTGCACCTACCTAAGAGATTGGAAAAAAAACATCTCAGATATGCCAACTTCCCATGGAAGGAATGTAGTTGTTTCAAGGTTTTATAAGGAAGCATTTCCAAGATAGTTTTAATCTTATCTGGGTCGATGTCGATTCCCCGATGATGGACAACGAATCCTAGAAACTTCCCTGAGGTAATGCCAAAAGCGTACTTTAAGGGATTCATTTTAAGGTCATATCATTGTAAATGTTTGAATACGATCGTCAAATCGCATGAATGGCCAATCTTTCATTTACTCTTGATGACCAAATCATCAACGTAGTATTCCACTTAATTGTGAATGAGGTCATCAAAAATCTTCGTCATAGATCGTTGGTATGTTGCACCAGCGTTCTTCAATCCAAACGGCCTCACTGTTTAGCAGAAAATCTCGATCGGAGTTCTGAAGGCTGTATCTGCTGCATCCTCTGGAGCCATCTTGATTTGGTTGTATAGTGACGATCCGTTCATGAAAGAGAAGATTTCATGTGTAGAAGCGATATCCACTTTCTAGTATTGGTAGTGGAAACTCGTCTTTTGGACATGCTTTGTTTAGATCTCTGAAGTCGACAAAATTACGTATTTGTCCATTTTTGATCTTGATAGGTACAATGTTAGCTAACCATGTAGGGTATCGTTCTTCTTTCACAAAGTTAGCATCTATTAATTTCTTCATTTCTACAATCACTTGTTTCTATATTTTGAGGTGCATGCTTCTAGAAGCTTATTTTATTAGGGTCATATCTTTGTCTACCCATAGTTTATGAACTGCAATCGTTGCTGACAGTCCTGGAATTTTGTCATAACTCCATGTAAAGCAATCTTTGAATTCAGTTAACAATTTGATCAACTGTAGAGATTCTTCATTGTTGAGTAGAGAACTTATAAATGTAAGTTGGGGTTGTTCTTCAGTCCCAGAGTTGATTTCCTTTAACTCATCAACCATTGATTTAATTTCCTCCTCAAATTCTGGCGGAGCATTTTCTATTAGCTAATCAATAGAGTCATGCTCAATATTGAAGCAATCCTCTTTTGATTCACTAGTAACGACCATACAAAATTATGAATCATCAACTGGTCTAACTGTACAAAATTTGAGACCCTCTTTTGAGTTGGGAGTTTGACTTTTGACACTCCATAACTTTTCAAAAGGTTGTAATTTATCTTTTGGCATTTATTTTGACAAATATCCCTGTTGAATTAACTTTCGTACACAAGATGAAAAGTAACCAAAAGGCAATTCCATTAATTCATTAGGATCATCATCCAAATTTACATGATTTTCAAGAATAGTAGAGGTAGAAGCACGATAAAACTTGATCGGCTTCAAACCAACACTACAGACTTCCTTGACCTCTAAAGTTTTGACCTTTTGAGGGAGGATTGGAGTAAGGGTCATAGCATTCACATAGTGGTTTATCGAATCATACATCATTTCATATTCTTCTTTCTCTGTATCTTCCAAGGATATCTTGTATTGAGATTTCCTCTATTTTTTCATCATTATTTCATCTTTGGAGCTATATTCATCATCAATATTGATGATTGGCCTAGTCTATTCAACATATAAATTGTTTCTTGCTCGTCTACGTCCCCCAGCCTCTACCTCGGGTGCGCGAACTAAAAGAAACCCCACCAACTTGTTGTAAGAGAGAGGTGGAAGATTGCTAAAGCAAAGTTGATTGGCTTCCTCTTTATGATTTTCTTAGATCTTCATTTTTATTTGTTGCAATTTTACGAGAGAAGACAGTTTTCTTTGGAGGTGCGTAGTAGGCGGCATCTTCATGAATGCCAACTTCATGAACTGAAAATGGTTGTAGATCTCCTTTGATGCAATGTTCTTGTCCTTCTTTATAGTACTTAATGCATTAGTGTAGGGATGATGAAACCATATTGTGTTCATGAATCCACGGTCGACCCATAGAGTATTGAAAGAGGTCTCGGCATCGATGATATAAAACTTAGCGGTTGTTACTAGTTCTCCAACCTTCATTAGCAATGTAATGGATCCAAGGGCTCTCTCTCCCTTTTGGTTGAATCCTCTTAACATTATTTTATCGACCATAAGCTCTTGAGCTTCAATGTCTAAATAGGCCAATGTTCGTAGACTCATCAAGGTGAGAGATGTTCCAGGATCTACTAGAACTCTGGACAACACAAATCTACCGATGTTGACGGAGATGTAGAGTGGTTGGTTGTGGTCGGTGGTACCAAGCAACAAATCTTCATCTGTGTAGGTTACTCCAGATTATTCTTTCAACGAACAAACTTCATCCGAGGATGTGCTTCTAATTGGGCTAAGCAAATCTCTAGGTTAAGCAAGGCTATAACCAGAGCTTCTCTCATCTCCTTTGACAGGATCAGAGCATTAGAGATGCTTAATCTGACCGGTAACTTCCTGAGATGAGCTAGCACATTGTAATCCACTTAATGTGGTCCTCCAATTTACTCTTGGTTGTGTGGTTCTTCCACTAGTGGAGGTGGTTCTTCTTAAGTTATTATCTATTTTTCTTTAACCACTAGAGCTAGTCTTGAGGGTAATACTTTCTTGCTCCTTAAGTTTATTTCTTTTATTTCTTCTTCTTGAGGTACCTTTTTTGAATTTTCTGGTGTTACTTCTTTATTGAAAAGATCTAGATTGATAGCAAATGGTGCACCCTGGTGCTCAAGGATTGGTTCCTCACCCCCAATGTTGTCATAGTTGGTATTGTTGATGCCTTCTTCAGTATTATTAGCAAGTTCATCGGACTTAAATACGATTTGAGGATCATTTTTGGAATTGAGACCAAGGCTAGATTGGTCAAATATGATTAAGTCATTACTAGAAACAGTTAAAACATAGCTGAAATCACAATCATTAAGAGGCTGAAAGATAATCATACAAAGTCAGGGGTTCGAGGATTTTCTTTCCCAAATCCAAGACAACAAATCTAGTAGAGGTATCCCCTATCCTACCTTCAGTGCTATCATTCTTCATAGTAGTATTCTTGTTTTTCTTTGTCCTTGATGATGATGGATCTTGTGGTGAAATCTTCATCTTGGACTTGCAGGTTGAAGACTCTGAACTGAAGTTTATTGTTATGCATTCTAGATTTTGTTTAATATTTTCATGAATGATTTGCTCCAAAATTCATTACATTTTCCTTTTTCGGTATATGCAGAAGATTGTTTTGATGAATCTTGTACTTGTTTTATGACCCTCTTAAACTTGTTCCAAGTCATACTCAATCCATCTTCTCCAGCAAATGGATCAATCAGAGAGATTGGTTTGGCCAAAATCATATTTATGGAACCTTTTTCAGCTTCTTTCAAACATTATTTTGGGATCAGCATATTCCCTTCTTTAAGTTTCATTTTGAGCCAATCCTTAAAGATGAAACATTCTTCTATAGTATGTCCTAGCAATCAGTGGTACGGGCAATAATTTGGTTGATCGTTCTTATGGGCCTCTTCGGGTTTCTTTGGCTCTAGTAGTCTGAACTCAAGCTTTTTCATTAGACTTCTGAAAATCTTGGATACAACTTCATCTTTGAAAGAGTACATGATTCTCTGACATTCTACTAGAGATATTCTCTTATTCCCTGTTCGAGGTGATCCTTCTTGCGGCGGTCACTGGTTGGACTGACTGTTCTGTTTTTGAGCCTTCTGTGATGAAGATTGACAAGGATTTTATGCATATATCTTCATCGATTGTTTTCTTTTATCGACAGTCTCTATTGTTCTTAATTTCTTTTTAAACACTCTGGTTGCCTTGAACTTTTCATGCAAATCTATATGTTTGATTTCTTCTTGAACTCTTTTGGCTTTACTGAGTAGCTTCTCAAAGTATTTGATGGTGAGTCCCTTGAGCATGAAAGCTGGCCCATGGATTCTTTTGAGTAAAATCTCAATTGCATGATATTCTTGTAGCTAAGGTTCACACTTCATGCTAAGGTTTCTCCACCTCAAAATATAGTCCACCAAAGTCTCATGGGGCTTTTGCTTTTTCATCATGAGCTCTCCTAAATACACATGATGTTACACTCTGGCATATCTTTTCACAAATAATTGTTCCAGTTTGGCAAAGGTCTTCACTGATCTATTGGGTAAATAGGCATACAAATTGAAGAAGATCCCTGACAAGCTACTGATGAACTGATGGAAGAGTAAAACTTTGCTATTTCTTGTGTTGCCACAACTGGCTCGGAAGTGTGCTATATGTTTTCTGGGATTTCTAGTCCCATCAAATGTCTTAAAGTTTGGAGACACGAAAACCTTAGAGAAGGGTACGACATTGAATTCCTTCAGATAGGGTCTACCGTTTAAAATTAATGCACCACCCTTACATTGCGTTAAGGCCTCTCGAACCTATTCGACCATTTGTTTAAATTCCTTTTCTGGCATGGCGCCCGATGGAGAATCCTTCTTTGGTTGCTCATCTGTGTTTGCTGAGGCAACTTCTCTTCTTTCATCTATAATGCGTATTATCTCCAGTTGGTTGACCTTTGGAGAAGCTAGCTGTGGTACTTGAGATTGTCCTTGAACTGTGGCCATGGCGGCTATGGCGGCCATGGCTACGACCATCTCTTCTATCTGTTTCTTCAGTTGGTTGACCTGCTCATCCCTTAGGAGGATAGCCCTACGTAGTTCATCCACGACATTATCTTCAATGATAGGTTGAGCATCGTGCACATATGTAGCGACCCTGGTTTTGATGACATGGACATCCATGAAATATTCTTTGAGGTAATTATTGTAGTCAAAATCTTCATCATCGTTATCGATGAAAACTACATGTTCCCAAGCCAACTTAGAAATGTCAACTCTGAGCTTTTCAAATTTTTCTTGAATTATTGATTCTTGAATTATCTTAAGATCTGGGGGTCCCTGCTGGACCTCATTTTCTGGCTCCTCCATCTCACTGACAGTTGCTGTGACGATGTCAAATACTTTGGACCCTAGCTTTGATCCACTATTTTGCCCTGCGGGCTTACTAGACTGTATCGACACAGCGACCTTTGGTATCCACACCTTCTTCTTTGACAATGATGTCTCAGGACAAAGTGTCCATGCAGAAACATCGATATGTCGAAGGGAAGTATGCTCCCCATGGTGTAGACCGACTATAGTACTGAGCAATTTCTTCATCTTTTCCTTTAAAATTTTAGGAATGTCTTTGAAGTGGGTCATCGGTAGGCTCTCGGATCCAGTCTTGACTTATCTGGTGGATGACCTATGGTCCTGGTAGCAGTAGAATCGATGATAATAATAGTGTTATCAACTCTGCTTCCCAAGCAAAACCAGAAAGGCATGCGAGTAGGCAAATTTTTCAGTTAACTTTCGAGATCGTTTGGCGGATCTGACATCCCTTCAAATATCTTTCTTCATACGAGGGGAAATTGCATGTCCCACTTGTTCAACTAACTCATTATATGAGCAACCTTCTTTGCTAGCTAGTCTCTGAAAAATTGAATTGACTCGGGTGACAGGAGTAGGTCTCTTTTTATCCATACCCTGTCCATGATGTTTTTGTAATTCAGCGGCGATTTGCCATATACTCTCATACCCACCGATATCCATTAAAGGATGGAATCTACTTCCCCACAGAAGTGGATAGCTTTCCAGCAATTCCAACCCATCCTAGTGAGGATCTTCCTTAACGGGTATCTCCTCAGGAGCCTGAGCTTTAATGACCCTCCAAACTCTCCTGCTGCGGTTCACTTTTGAGTTCAAGTTAGTGGTACATTTCTTAAACTTGATCCAATTTTGAATACCGATGGCGGGGCAACTAATCCCTCAGACAGATTTTCAATTATCATTAGTTCTTTCCCTATAGCAGCAGCGGAGACAACAGGCTTGGTAGGTGTTGGGGCGACAGCAGTAGTCTTGGCCTTCTTGTAAGAAGGAAAGTCCTGAAGACAGCTCAGGTTGAATTCAGTAGATAGCTCCTGAACTTCTAGAGTGGTGACTTTCACTACGATGAAAGGGGCCTTCCCAAGGATAACCTCGAGGTATTCAAATACGGCTCCAAACTTAATGGTAGGAGGAACATTGCAGGCTTCATGGCTTGTCGGCAAGTTGCAAGAAAAAGTTAGCGTTGGGTAGGCCATTGCAGTAGTTTTAAAACAAAAAGCTCTGGGGTTAGTTATATGGCCAAAACATTGTAATCTTAATGTAAGCACTGAAAATTAACAAAGGTCGATCTGTAGAGTGGGTAAATTTTAATTTGAGGGGATTTTAAAATTTTTAGTAAAAAGGTAATTTGAAAGTAGAAAAAATTAATTAATATAAGAAAATTTCAATGCACGCATTGCACAACACAATTTGATTTAATTTCTAAAATAGCAATTTAAAGTTGAAAGGGAGATGTGAAGTGTTTTAGGACCAGTACGGGACAAATTTAGCAGCACACATAATGCCTAGATGTAACTAGTCCACTAACACACCTATTGGGGTTACAACCCCACATGAAGATTAAAAGAGTCCTTAATGGCCTTCTGAACCTCTCTATTCAAAGCTGATTAAATAGACAGTCCTGAAGTACAAAGAGTTGGTCGTACTTTCTCAAGACACAAATGGGTAAAGTATGTCAACGGAAGAAGTGTAATTTGGTCCAATAGGGACATGGACACATTACTGATGTGTGAAGATAATATTTCTTTATTTAAAAGGAGACAAAATCTTATCCCCAACGGAGTTACCAGAAGCTGGCGGCAGTATTTTTTGGTTGAAGAGTTTCCCGTAAGAAGCTGTCGGTCACCGAAATCAAAATCTTGTCGCCCTCTTCGAAAGGTCATTTTAATTTACATATATATTTAAGTTTAGAAAAATATGAAATCAAATAATTTAAATAAAGAGCGTTGATGAACTTTTTTCATAATTTAAATAAAGAGCATTAAGGTCTTTTTTCATAATTTAAATAAAGAGCGTTGTACCTCAAATCATGTATCTATCTTGAAAAATAAAAACAAGACTCGAGGATGAGGCTCGATCAAATAATCTGAGAAATATATGATGTCCGTTTGGTCTGCAAAATTGTTTTATTTACCGACAATTTCCCCTATTTAATATGACAAATTAAATAGGGTTTTTATTAAGTTAGGTTCGTACAAGTTTCTTATAAGGGCAAGCCCCTATAGTTATTTACATCTTAGATAATCGAAGTCACTTAAGAAAACTTTCGATAAAAATCAGGAAATATTATCTTCAAGGATTCAAAAGGATAGGAATTTTCAACGGAGTCAGACAAAGAGGTGTGAAATGGGATTGGCTTAAATTTGGAGCATTTTGATCTTGGAATCCAAAGGAGGAAGAACTAGGGGATGTCATGGATCTAAAGGAGAACCTCAGTGACATCCTAGTCTATCCTATGATTTGATTTCAATTTTTTGGAGAAATATTTAGGTATTTCATCCTGCCAATTTTATTAGTTTAGGGCTTAAATTTGTGTAAAACGATTACACGAATAGCCTGGAAGATGTGAGTATTTAGATCATCAAGAATGACGACATCGGAATCTTAAGATGAGTTAGGGGTTAGATTGTACAACAGAGTTGTTCAAAGGCCTAAAGATGAGTTGAGGATCTATGTTGCTCTAAGCAGACAACCTCAAAATCCTAGGGCTTGTTATTTAATTCTAAGGAAGGAAATGGTTTAGCTGGGGAAGACATGTTTTGCTGTTGAATGTGGCCATGCTGCCGACCATGCTGCTCAAAGATCCTTGCCACAATAAGTTTAAGTTTTCTAGGGTGTCAAGTTATGATGTCAAATTAGGTGGCCCTATGGTTAAAGTTCTTTAAATTTTATAGGGGATGTTAAAGTTGATTAGAGCGACACCAGTTAGGATCCTATGATTCCCTCATTCTGACACCACTATTTTCTATTGGATTCACTTAGACCAAGTGAATTTACTAAACTCAACTTAATGAGTTCCATAATTTCATTTAGACCGTGGGAAGCCTCCTTAGCAACCGTAGGTTACCTTCTCCGAGGGATTCCCGATCATCCGATAGAAACGTCTTAATTTAGCTGTGGTTGTAGTTTTTGTCATGTTTGTGATTAAATTTTGAGTTGTTTTATATTTTAAATGTTGTGAAGGTGATTTTTATCTTGGTTGATTTTAGTTTTTTTTTTTTGGTCTTGGTTTTGTGGCTATCCTAGTAGTTTTGGTTTTCATGCAGGGTGACATTGTTGTTTAGCATGCATGTTTTGTAGGCATTAAAAGTACAATATGAAAGTACAAGAAAGACGACATTATAGACTATTAAAAAAGTGTACTTGGCGAGTTTTCTCGTTCTACCACTTGAAACTCAAAATGCCTGTGAAAGCATTTTCTATAAAGTGAAAAAGTAAGGTTTTAATGATCTACCCAACCCTAGGTCATATCTTGGTGGTGATTAAGGATGATTTTTTTAAGCAAAATATATTAAGTTTAGCAGTCCTCCAAGGTATCCATCAGATCTGAAGAAATAAGCAGGTCCATGCTTCCCTCTCACCGCCTGGTGAAAAGTCTAGAGCTCATTTTTAAACTTATTATGTTTCTTAATAACTCATCCAGTAAATACCTTTAATGCTCAATGAACATTGATGTTTCAATTATCACTAAGAGTAGGGTAATTATCAATTATCACTTAATTTGAGGATTATGTGGGTGAAGACCCTTAAAGGGGCAAGTTAATGTTATTAAGTCACTTCGCCAAATTTTTAATTCAGGCTTGTAGTGTTTTAAAGGTGTTCAATTTTTAATATCGTTCACTTTTCTAATCCTCTTTTAACTAAATTTTATTTAGGTTAGGTCACTACTAAGCCCATAATATTTTGGTAGATGTCTTACTTATATATATTTTTGAAAAGATTGAATTTTTAAGTGATGATCATTCATTATTAAAATTTTTGAAAGTCATTTGATCATCAAATAGGGGTGTTAGAATAGTGAGTCATCAACACCTAAAATCATACCCCTAAGTCCAGGATCATTTAAGTGACTAGACTTCCAAATTTTATTAATTTAAAGAAATTAAAAATTTATCCTTTAATTAATAAAAGTGAGATTAGTTTCTATCAATTAATCCCCTTGTGTTTCAATCATCCAAACATGTTGATTAGGATCAATGGTTACCCATTCCCCTTTCTTAAATTAAGCCTAAATGTTAATTAAGGCTAAATTTCCAAAATTACACTTTTACCCTTAAGGCTCTATCACTTCATAATTTGTCAAATTTAATTCAAATGACTTTGGAGTTTTTATTTTATCGTACTCAAGGGTCAATTAAGACATCAGAGGAGAAAATTTGATTTTTCAAATTTTAATATAATTTACGTATTTATTTTTATGAAAAAATAGGATTTTTCAAAGAAAAATCCATAACTTGACCAAGGAAAAGCCTAATCCCTTGAAATTTTTACTGGAGGTAGACTTAGACCAAAGATTCATTGGGACCAAATTTCATGATTTATTGAGGTATATATTTGAATTTTAAGAATTATTTTAAGTTTTGTAGCATTTATTAATTATAAAATATTTTAAATGCGGAGAATTAAGTTTTATATTTTTATTAAATGTTTATGAGGTCAAGAAAACTAGAGAAATAAATTTCACATTTTTTTGATTTTTCTTTCAATTGTTAGAATTATTTTAGGGAAAATCCATTTTTAGCCTTTTAAAATTATTTTAAGCTTCAAAATTCAATATCTTCAGTTATAAAATCAGGAAAAATATTCCAATTATTTCTAAGTGCTTAGGAAAAATTTAGAACATTTTATGAATTTTGTTATTTTTGTGATTTTTTTCATTTTTTAAATATTTAAATATTAAAAATAGGCTAAAAATGAAGTTTTTATTTTAATTACCATTTTATTTTTAGAAAATTCCTCTAATCACAGAGAACTCCAAAAACCAATTTTTATAATTTTTTTAGTAATATTTTAATTATTAATAATCATTTTAGTGTTAAAAATAACACTAAACATAGAAAAACACTTTGAGTTATCAAATGAGCTCCAAATATTTTGAAATTTTTATGGGGAGTTCTCTGAACTTGAAATTTGAATGGACAGTTAAAATCAAGTCATTTAGATGTTTAGTTTTCTAAAAATTGATTTTCATTTTGTCTTAAAGTTTGTGAAAATTAAGTGCATTTTTAATGACTTGGATCATGAAATATTTTCCAAAGGGTTCTCTAGTCATGGCAATCCTTCCAAAATTTTCTTGGAATTTTCTAAGAAATATGATAACTATTATGATTAATTTATGCAAATAATAGACATAAACTTGAAAAATATGGATTTTTGTCTAGAGATCTTCTCTGACTTTGGAAGAATCGGGGAATGTTCCCTAAGAGAGGCAACAACATGTGAAAAGTTCAAGCCATGGTGAAATGCCTACATGCATGGAGAATCAAAAGACTCAAAATAGTATTTAATTAATTAAAAATTAAATATACATCAAAAAGAACTTCAAACAATTTCCACATTGTTCTCCTATGTTCACTTAGCAAGAGGGTATTTTTTTATTTTTGTGATTTTTCTGCACCAAGATATGAATTTTTGAAGTTAGGGCTATTTATTTAGATCAGAAAACCCTTTTTTTTCTACTTAAATATGCGACACCACATCATCCTAGGCGTCTCCAAAGCTCCACACGTCATCTTTTGGTTCACCACTGCCATCCGACTCGGCAGCCACACATCCCGTGGTTCACACACTGTTCATCCGACCAAATCTCATATGTTAGTGAGATAAACGCGCGATCAGACAGCTCTTTATCATCGTCCCCAAATAGGCTAACCCGTGAACATTAACACTAAAACCCTATGATCTCATTCATTTCTCCACCAAATGACCTCATGTTTGTTCATATGGACTCGTCTAAGTGTGATGAACATATCCATATGGTAAACATGCCATGAAACTAACCTTAATCAAATAGACAATCAAAATAGTTAGGGGAAGGGAGGAATTTCATTTCCTTTGCTCTGAGAAGGGAAGCTTCAATTAGAGGCACTCGACACGTTCGTGGAGGTCCAAGGAGGCTACGGTTTGAGCCTCTTGTTGTGGTGAAAGGTCTAAGTATGAGTTTGACCAAGCTCGATTTCAGGTGTTGGTCTAGAGCTAAGCTAGGGACTCTGTATGAGAGGGATTTGATGAGACTTTGTATTCTTTTGTTGTGGTGAAGGTGCGGGTGAGTTTAATTTGATTTTGGTGGAGTGTAGAGATGTGGAGAGCTTTGTCCTGTCTCTAACAAGGTTTTCAGCTCAAATATTGAACTAAGGAAAGGGGATTTAGGGCAATGTAGTGATTGGGTTGCACTGAGGAAGTCTCAAAAGGGCTCTAGGAGCAATTTAGAGGGGTCTCTTTGAGAAAATCTCAGCAGCTCTCTTCTTGTTCATGGATGCGAGCTTCTATAAAAATGGTCAATAGTGGCTCTGTAGGTCAATTGAAGGGTCCAATTGTGTTGCCTATGTGGAGGACAGAGAGGCTCTAAAGTTAAAATTGGATGAGGTGGCCTCAAGGTTTGAATTAGGTTTGGATTTAGGGGAGCCGGCCGACAAGAACAGGGGAGCTGGTCAAGAGGTCAGGTGAGCTAGGGGGAGGTTCAATTATCACTTACCCCCAAGGATTAATCATAATGGTGAGGATTTTTGCTAAAGACCAAAAAATGGGCTTGAATAACTTAATTTGAGGATCCATTGGCCCATAGCTTGGTTTGGTGTGTTTAATGTTTCTTAGCTTGCTCTAAAGAAAGGGCTTAGTGGTTGTGGTGATCCTTTTAGCCAATTTGACATGGCTAGGTTAATTTTTGGTGAAGGGGTCCATGTAGGTCAATTTCGCAAAAGCTTGGGTTTGGGCTAGGCTAGCCATGAAATTGAGCCCAATTAATTGATCAAAATTATGTAGATGACTGTCATGAAGATTTTTAGTGCAGACTTGAAATGATTTTGAGCTCAATTGGGGGCTCAATCTGAAGGATTTTGGGATTTTGGTCAATTTGGGCATGTTGGGCTAGACATGGGACTAGATTGGGATAGGCTTAGGCTAAGTTTAAATTTATTTTTGAGAATGGTCAATTTTAATGTGATGAAGAGTTTACAACAGGAATTGGGTGCCAATTTTGGGGTTAAGACAATCAATTTGGTGTAATTTTGAGGTATGGCCAATTTAGGGCAAAATTGGGGATTTTTTTGGATTTGGGTTGAAACTAAATGAAATTGAGGCTTCAAAAAGGCCAATTAAAGTTTAATTTTGATTTATGTGAGTATTATGAAGAGTTTAGGATGCAAATTGAGACCAATGGAGTAGGCCATGGGGTTCAATTTGGTGGGACCAAGTCATAGGGCCAAAATTGGGGGTTTGACTTGGATCAAAATTGGGGTCAAATCATGGACTAATTAAGCTTGGATTTAGTTTATATTGGTCATATGAAAGTTGAATTTGAGTTTAGAATTGAAGTTTGGGGAGATTGGGCCCAAATTGAAGGACATTTGAGGTAAATTTGGGAAAAAAATGGGCCTTTAAGGGCAATTTGGGGGTTTTGGTCAACATGGTGTAAATAGTCCAATTGGGTCATGTGGTAGTTCTGAAAAATGAAATTGGGAATATTTTAAAGTTTTTGGGAATTTTTGAGATTTTTGGAATTTTTTGAATTTTGGGCAAATGAGGGGCATTTTGGTAATTTTGCATTTTTCGATGATTTTGGGTAATTTGGTTATTTTCAAAAGGTTTGAAATGATTTTTGAACAAATTTTGATATTTTGGTTAAATTTGGAAACTTTGGCAAATTTAGGGTTTGAAGGGTACTTAGGTAATTTGAGGAATTTCGGGGCAAAATGCCAAGTTGAGCTATGGACCAGTGGGAACCCTATTTGGGTCCTTTATGTACTGGTCTTAGCTAAACCCAGCCTAGGGCTAGTAGAGGACCATCTACATGAGTCTCCCAATGGATTAGGGGATCAAAGTCAAGAAATTATGAGTTTGTATTTGTGAGTGATTGTGAATGATTGTGAGGGAGGTGAGTACCTTAGCTTTAGACCAACACCTAGAGTCAACCCTAAAAGCAAGCAGTCGTATGAGAACTCTCCTTGGGCTCTCCCATAATGACCCCACTGATTGAGTGCTAGAGGTTAGAAGCACTATGTGGAACTTCAAGTTGAGTAAAGAGGAGTTTGGAATTTCCAATGATGAGGGTTCCTTTTCTAGTTTACTAGGAATAGTCAATAGGAAAGGCCTATGGCAAGGCCCTAGGTTACTAAAGAGGAAAAGTAGACCTCAACCAAAATTCAGGTAAAAAAAATCATGCAAAGATTTAGTGATGAGATGATATGTGTCTTATAAAGAAATTCAGGAAATTATTAATAAATGTCATGACTTTGAATTTGGAGTCATTTTAGAAATGATAGAACTATTCATTAATTTCTACAATCTAGATTTTATTAGCCTACTCTATTTAGAGATGTTAATATATATATATCAAAACATGTGATTGGTGTCAGAGAGTAGGTAATATTTCAAAAAGAATGAAATGCCTCTAAATTTTAATTTTGAAATAGAAATTTTTGATGCATGGGGAATCGATTTTTTGGGACCATTTATACCTTCATTTGGAAATATTTATATATTTATTGTAGTGGATAATGTTTTCAAATGGATTAAAGCAATCACTTTACCTTGATGTGATGCTTGGAGTATTTCAAAATTTTTATTTAAAAATATTTTTACAAGATATAGAATGCCGAGATTAATCAATGCCTTTGGAGGGTCTCATTTTAGGAATGCAATAGTTGCAAAATTTATGGAAAAAATATAATATAATGCATAAAATTGTAACTACTTATCTTCCCAAAACTAGTGGTTTAGCAGAAGTGTCTAATAATGAAATTAAGGGAATTTTGGAAAAAAAGTGTTAATTCCACTAAAATGGATTGGTTTATTAGATTAGATACTGCATTGTGGGCATACATGATAGCCTATAACACACCTATAGGAATGTCCCCTTACAAATTAATATTTGGCAAGACTTGTTACTTGCGAGTTAAAATGGAGCATAAAGCTTATTGGGTTATAAAAGAATTAAATTTTAATTTAAAAGAAACTGGTGAGAAAAGATTATCACAATTGAATGAGCTTGAGGAAAATTTGAATGAATCTTACAATAATGCCAGGATTTATAAGGAAAAGATGAAAGAATGACGTGATCAGAAGATAATAAAAAGATAATTTGAACCTTGATAAGAAGCTTTATTATACAATACAAGATTGAACTTATTTCCTGGAAAATTAATGTTTACGTGGAAAGGGCCATTCCGGGTTATAAAAGTCTATCCCTATGGAGCGGTTAATATTGAAGACCCGAAGATTAAAAGAATTTTTAAAGTGAATGGGCACATGTTGAAATCATATTTTGATGATCAAAGACCACCTTATAAAGAGACTGTAATATTGGGTCACCCAAAATAAGACTAGGAATGTCGGGTAGACGACATTAAACCAAGCACTTTATTGGAGGCAACCCATATTTATTCTTATTTAGTCTGCTTCTGAGTTTCTTTTGTTTGAAAAATGTTACTTATATTTATGTTTAGGTCTTTATATAGTCTGTGTATTTTAAAAAATATTTAGAAACATCATTATTACCTAATCTTATGGAAAAATTGAGAAATTATTGGATCAAAATCAAAACCATGAAGATTTTGGAACTGGCGCATGATTTGCCGAATTCGAGAGAGTTGGGGCATGATGTGCCGCAGTACCAAAAATGGCTATAACTTGTCAAAATGTAGTTTTTGCAGTTTCTTCTCCAAATAACTCTTAAGAACCGACTGCTAAACATATTTTAGTGTGGAAAACAAAGGAAGATTCACCACTTTTCAAACCTCATGGCTTCCCACTCTAAATACTCTGCTAGATTTAGATTTTTCAACTGGAGAAAGTTCATCAGTTTTGATGTGCAGAAGTTATATGTCAAAGTTCTAGTGAAGAAGAGGCTTATCAAAGGATGGAGATTTGTGAATTGAGGATTCGTCACACTGTATACTCGAGTAGAAGAGACTATTACACAGAGGTGCTCAGAAGTGCTTTGTTACACTACTGCCGCTGTCGTTGTTCCTGTAGTAAATAAATTTTTTGCAAATCTTCATAGGATCAACCAAGGAATGATCTTTGTGCGAGGAAGGTTTGTGCAGTTCACTCCATCAAGAATAAATAAGATGTTTATGATTGATAATGTGTTTATCTGCCATTATGCAAATTTTAACACTACCAGAGATAATATGAATGAACTCTATCGCTACCTTACGGATAAAGATGCAAATTAGGAGGCTAGAGATGATGAAATTTTATGTTTTCCCTCATCATTTTTAAACCGAGTTTCAAAAGCCTTGCACTTCTTCATTGCATCAAAATTACTGCTGATCCTGGTATGTTTATAGATAGATGTAAAATTGTGATGTTTGTGATTATATGATTAATTTCTTTAATAGTTATACTTAATTTGTAACAACACCAAAAACTTGATCCAATGCAAAGGTTAGGTATATTTTTCACTATAAAGCAAATAAGTATTTATTTATAATATTTCAATAAGAGATACTACACAAGTATACGTATTATTATAAGGTAATATAGAACTTTCTATTTAAGTCTCGAATATCGAACACACAAAGAGGATTGAATTTAAATAAAAAAATAGTTAGCAATATATATTTTTACTCAAAATTAAGATGCTATAATAGAAACGAAAGTTTAATTCTTATTGTGATTTTTGATAATTGAAAATAAAATGAGCAACTAATTAACTTAATTAAATTACTTCCAAGATGAAGGCAATATATGTAAAATATATTTTTTCTTATCTTGAATAAGTGATAAATATAGAAATTCAGTAGTGGAAGTATGTTAAATGTATTGTGCCAAATAAGAGCAGTAATATTCTTTACCTTTACTAGAGACGCTATAAAGAACGTTGACTAATATGTAATTTTAATAGTCTTGAAGATCGGCTAGGTAGGGAAGGTACTAACTCTCAGTCTAGAGTTCCCTCTTCTCCATCAACCTGGAGGCTAACATCTCAAATCAAAACCTTAAACTATAAATAAAATTTGGGGCTTCTATCTGTCACTCTAAAGTCCTCTAATTCTACACCCTTGAAAATATATTTCCCGATTTATTTGCACTCAACCCCGTGAACTACATTCTCATTCATGAAATCAATTTGTGATTCCAACCATTTGTTGATTGAGACAATACCATCTCAGATCTTACATGTTCTCACAACATGTTTTAACATCTTAATTGGTCAAATCAAGAAGTAAATGAAGTTCAAGATCTTGAATCACCACAACTTCTTTCAACATTGAAGACAAATACTTCACACAACTTCCCTTAAATATTTAATCACTAATCATTTTATAGAAAAAGATAAAGAAAACTACTCAGAGTTCAAGGAGAGAACATAACCACACATAAGTTTAAAATTAGAAATCTAGCACAAAAATAAGAAGTCTAAATTAAAAAGCAAGTGTAGTAAAAAACATAAACACTTATCTCAAAATTTCTCCACCAAATGTCTTGAAGTTCTTTTGAATTCTCTTCCTTTTGTCAAAATACAAACTACTACTCAAAATTAAATAAAATAAAATAAAGGTGGCCAGCTGCGGTAGCGATGGTAAACTTTGGTGGATGATTGTTGTCCCTTTTTCTCTTGGAAAATGTAAATCTTTGTTTATAAAAATCCAAGTGGTGATGTAGTGTCTCTTGAAAAATGATTCTCCATTCAATGAATCTTCTAAAAGTTGCCTCCTTATAAACCAATTGAATGAATCTTGTGTCCATGGGCTATTTCACACATTTTTATCAAGGGTTGCTTCAAACACCTCTTCAAAATTATGCTCCAATTTAATATTTCTTCAAGTAACTAAATTTAGCGCTTAAGCGCGGATCATCTGACGCTTAGGCTCCTCAGTTAATTTTTCACATTTCTTCTTTTTTCCTCCAAATTTGACCATTTTTCACTCCTTTTAGCATTTTCATCCATTTGATTGTACCTACAAGAAAAATACACAAATACCTTTCATTAAAGTGCAATATCGTAAAAAATACATATAAAAATATGTATAAAACACTATATATTTCAGGTGTATCAAAATCCCCCAAAATTATGATGTTGCTTGTCCTCAAGTGAATTTTCAATCTTTAAAATCCAACATAAGTAGATAATGTATATGAGTTTTAATAAGAGTCACCAAAATTTAGATTTATAAATATAGTAGACCAATGTAAAAAAATATTAGTAGATGAGACCAAACTTAAGTTTAGAAATTGTTAGTGTTAAGAAATATGAAAATACGAGTTCCTATCTAATTCAGAAATATTGTAGATTTTCTAAATATAGAATGTAGTTATTTTATTATCTCCACTTAAAAAATTTTTATTATGCATAATTTTATTTGCTATATTATATCCTTAAGCTTAAGAGTTTCTCAAGTCTTATACTTTAAAAAGATCAAATGTGGAACTAATTTTTGATTAGGCACTAATTCTCAAGTAACTAAATGTGGAACTCATTTTTATCAAGGGTTGCTTCAAACACCTCTTCAAAATTATGCTCCAATTTAATATTTCTTCAAGTAACTAAATTTAGCGCTTAAGCGCGGATCATCTGACGCTTAGGCTCCTCAGTTAATTTTTCACATTTCTTCTTTTTTCCTCCAAATTTGACCATTTTTCACTCCTTTTAGCATTTTCATCCATTTGATTGTACCTACAAGAAAAATACACAAATACCTTTCATTAAAGTGCAATATCGTAAAAAATACATATAAAAATATGTATAAAACACTATATATTTCAGGTGTATCAAAATCCCCCAAAATTATGATGTTGCTTGTCCTCAAGTGAATTTTCAATCTTTAAAATCCAACATAAGTAGATAATGTATATGAGTTTTAATAAGAGTCACCAAAATTTAGATTTATAAATATAGTAGACCAATGTAAAAAAATATTAGTAGATGAGACCAAACTTAAGTTTAGAAATTGTTAGTGTTAAGAAATATGAAAATACGAGTTCCTATCTAATTCAGAAATATTGTAGATTTTCTAAATATAGAATGTAGTTATTTTATTATCTCCACTTAAAAAATTTTTATTATGCATAATTTTATTTGCTATATTATATCCTTAAGCTTAAGAGTTTCTCAAGTCTTATACTTTAAAAAGATCAAATGTGGAACTAATTTTTGATTAGGCACTAATTCTCAAGCTTCTCCACCCATTTATTTTCCTTACTTTATTTTTCTTTTTCTTTTTTTTTCATTTTCATTTTCTTTTTCATTTTCTTTCTCAAGTAAGGATTGTTATATCTGGATAGGCCTTTAATGATTTTGATTTCCACTCTCCCTTTCCTAAAGCAAAGAGTTAATATTTTTCTTTCACTTAAAAACATAATAATAGTTTTGAAAATTAATTTCAATAAAAGAAATTTAAGTTTTGAAAATAAAAGGTCGAAATTTTTAATTTTTTTCTTAAAAACAATTTTTCTTACTAAAGATAGTTAAACTATATTTAGCATTTTCCACACTAAAAATTTTAGCTTTAAGTTTTTCTTCTTTACTGTAAATTTTAACTAAATTCTCTTACTCATTTCTAAAATAAAAAAATATTTCCCTAATATAACTTAATATACATAATCATTTTTTAAATCAAAATCAAATTTATTTGAAATACATTTGAGAATAAATAAACTTTTAAGTTTTTTTAAAATTTTTCATCACTCCCCTAACTTAAATTTTTAAGAGAAATAAAACATTTAGTTTCATATAAAAATAAGCAAGAATGAAAACTAACTATAACATGCTTGCATGAATTTTCATATCCTAAATATGCAAGTACAAAAAATAAAAACAGGAGTAAAAATTTAATTTGATCAATTTTTTTTAATTATTTAAAATACAAAGATTCATAAAACTTCTATGCAGTGGAGTATAACTGAAAAGAAAATAAACATACTAGCAAACAAATATTACTGCAATATAAAGAAAAATAACTCGTAGTAAATCAAAAATTTTAAACATGCAGCTTAAAGTAACATGTTAGCTAAATTCTAAACCGTTCTAAGATTCTAGAATCAAGTTTAGCAAACACTAACTGAATACACAAAACAAAAAAATTAACATAATTACTACCATTAAAACTTTCTAACAACACTCAAATATGAATACATCACATATGGTGTACTAAACAAACCACAACATAACAAAGACAAGCAGTCTAAGTACTCTCAACTGAACTAAACAAAAAAAGTACATAATGCCTGCACCATCCATAGTTCATAATAACACATAATTAGAAAACAACATGAAATAGAAAACAAAACTACAAATCCAACTAAGCATCATCTTCCTCATCACTACGCCAAGCACTTGTAGGCTTAAATGGTGGATATCTAGGGTACAGATGAATTACTACATCTCGGTTACCTCTATTGAGATGCTCCGTAGCTGTATTGTACTCCTTCTCATAATCACTTCTTCTACTCATATACCCATCCATATGCTATGAAAAATGCTCTAAGTTTGCCACTTTTTCATTGGAATTAATAACATTTTTCAATATTATTTTCATAAGTTGTGACTGAGTACCAGAACCACAATTCTGACCTCGTGATGTAGAAGCATGTGAAGTAGAGGCTCCTGAAGTAGAGGCAACAAAACTATAAAATAATCCACCCTTCCAACAAAAATTAGAATAATATGAATAAGCCTTCACATTCTCACTGGAAATAGGCTTCAATGGCTGTACGATCTCCTCGCAATTGTCAAATCTAACACTAGCCTGCTGACATAACGAAAAGATCAAGGATGCAAATCCCAAAACTGCGGTAGTAGCAGCGATGGTAGAACTAGTAACAACTCCATAAATCAATCCTCCAATATCAATAGGCTTGGTCTACTGAATACAATAGTTTAAAGTTGCTTTCTCTCGAGTCACTTCACTTAAATGATTTGTAGGTAGCAGAAGAGCATAAATAAAATAATGCCATTCCTTTGCATTATTATCCAACTTCAAAGTAGAAAAATTTTCTCTTCTTTCATTCATAATCTTCCATAATCCTCTTCCAGCAGTTAAAGATGATATAATCCCGTCTAGCTCCTCCACAGTAAGACTATAGTTTGCATAAAAAACAAAAAGTACTAGGAGGAAAATAATAAAATTGATTAATTACCTCAGGAGAAAATTGTACCATTTTCCCCCTCACTATGACTCCTTCATCAGCTTTGGTGAGATTAGCATAGAACTCTCGTACAATAGAAATCATGGCGACAACAATAAATTAACAGAATCGCTCAAACTAGCGGCTAACAATAGACTCTTCAACAGCTCCTCCTGAACTTTTAAAACATCACTTAGGAAACAGTTTTCTTGTATGCAGTGAATCGTTATACCTGCCATGAGCTCTTAAACTAACAAATTTAATCGATTTAAATGGAGCTTTCCCCTTACTTATTAGCATTTTTGGTGCCATTTTCTAAAAATTTGTATAAAATTCAAAATAAATTCATCAATCAACTCCAAATCACTAAAATCAACTTGTAAAAGCTTAAACTAACAAATCTATGCATTTTCCATCAATTTTCTAAAATTTTTACCATGAATAGTGAATTTTGGGTAGCTCATGAATGTGCTCAAAATACATGGTGAAAATAAAATTTTTTTGCATATAACAGAAGCTCTTACCACAAGAAGCTCAAATCTAACAATTTCAGTTTGAATCCACAAAGAAATCTTCAAAATAGGTGATGCCCTAGCCTAGAAATTGTTTAAAATAGAGAAAGAATGCAAGTGAAGGAGAAAAAATGGAGTTTTTTCGGTCCAAAAATTCAGTAAAAACTGTTTGCAAACTGATTTTTGTGAACCGGCACGTAAGCGCGAAGTGTTCAGCGCTTAGACACCAAGCTATCTGTTTAGACAACGCTTAAGCGTGAGTTTTGGCACTTAGGCGCCATTGCACAAATTTTAATTTTTTCCATTTAAGTTAAATGCACTCCTAGCCTAATTCAACCAACCCTCTATGGTCTCAAAACACGATATATACTATTTTCTTCCTCTTATCTCTTCTCTTACTCAAGTTTTACCAATCTTGGCTAATTCGATTCAACACTAAATAACACAAAATTTCACCCAAACAAAGCACTTATATTCATTCACAAATGATTACAAACACTTTTGAATACATAAATTCTCAATCCAAATATTCTCGGATGAGAAAATTTCTGACACAAAACTAGACTTTCATAACATTAAAACACACATTAAACACACTTAACATAAATAAATACTAAACACATAAACACAAAATCAGAAACTTTATTCCATTCTCTAGTTGATGGAATAAATTCTGGCCCATCGTTAGTCTCTCCTTCAACATTTGGTATGTATACCTGAAAGAATAGTGATTAATAACTCTGGTTGAATCTTCTTCAATCCACTTATTCTTTAGATACATAACCTTATCTGCTTCCTCTATAAATTTGGTATGACTAAATTGCATTATTAGTTGCCATCCCAAATGATCTGGATGTGCACTAACTTCCATCAGTTTTGCTTTAATTGAAGCCACATTAGCCTCAATTCTTGTGATTTTCTCTGCTATTTCTTTGATATTAAAGTCCAGGAAACCGTTATACATTTCTTGCGCACTCTGGCTATTAAAATTCTTTCTCATTGCTTCTTCCTTCTTCAAATCACTCTCCCAAGAAGATATTTTTTGAAATTCTCTCTTTTTCAAATAAATTTAAGGGTAAAATAGAGGTGTGGGGAGATTTCAACTCATACCCCTCTACTTATAGGCTCTAAACCTCTCCCATAACCCTTAGGCACGTCTTAGAACTGCTCTTAGATGTTCAAGCCAACCAATTCACAGTTAGAATCTCTAGAAACCAAATTCACACATGTTTTTTAACTATCACCCTTAAACGCTAGATTTTGGTGCTCAAGCGCCAGTGCTCAATTTAGCACAGGTCAACTTAACTTCCAAACATTCGTTCTAACATGTATAAGTCATCTTTTATGGTCTGAGAATAATCACTAACTCATTATATGGTCAAAATACTACCTAAAATTTTTTAATTCACACACAACAACATAAAAATAAAAAATAAACACACAGATAACTATGGGGTGCCTCCCACAGAGCACTCGGTTTAACATCGTCAGCCTGACATAACTAGTGCTTATTCTGGTTGACCCAGCATCAGAAAATCATTTAATTTAAGTTGGTCACCTAAAATTAGGATTTCATTCTATGACCATTTACTTTGAATATTTTATCAATTTTAGGATTTTCAGTATCCACAGCTCCATAGGGATAAACTTTCAACCCAACAGATGGGCCCATCCAGCTGTACTTAAGTTTTCCTAGGAAAAATCTTAACCTTGCATTGTAAAGCAAAACTTGTTGCCATGGCTGAAAGTTTTTATAAGAATCCTCTAATCATGCCACTTCTTCATCTTTTTTTTGTAAATCTTAGCACTTTCGTAAGATTCATTCCTTATCTCATCAAGCTCATTTAATTGCGTTAATCTTTTCTTGGCAGCATCTTTCAAATTGTAAATAAATTCCTTAACTGCTCAATATGCTTTATGCTCAAATTCAACTAGTAAGTGACACACTTTCCTAAATATTAGCCTATATAGGGACATTCCTATAGGAGTTCTCTATGCAGTCCCATAAGCTCACAAAGCATAGTTAAGTTTAGCTGACCAATCTATTTTAGCCGGAATTACTAATTTTTCCAATATTCTTTTAACTTCATGATTGGATAATTCAACCAAAACACTTGTATGAGGATGATAAGAAGTAGTAATTCTATGGTTAATATGATATTTCTTTAATAATTTCTCCATTATTGCATTTTTAAAATGACTTCCCGCATCTCTTATGATTACTCTCGGTATCCAAAATTTACAAAATATATTTGTTCTTAAAAATTTTACAACACTTTGAGCATTACATCGAGGTAAAGCAACAACTTCTATCCATTTGGATACATAATCTACTGCTAACAATATATATAAATTTATGAAAAATGGTATAAATGGTCCCATGAAATCTATTCCCAAAACATCAAATATTTCAACTTCTAACACATAATAGACGGGCATCTCATTCCTCCTAGAAATATTGCCTACTCGTTGACTTTGATCACATGTTTTGATATAACCATTAACATCTCTATAGATTGTAGGCCAATAAAATCGAGATTGTAAAGTTTGTATGTTGTTTTATCAACACCAAAATGTCCCCCAAAATCATAATTATGACATTTTTGGATAATTTCATATGTTTCTTCTAAAGGAACACATCTTTGAATATTAAGATCCTTTCATTATTTAAATAAAAATGGTTCATTCCAAAAATAAGTCTTAGCTTCTGATATCAATTTCCTCTTGTGTTGGTATGTCATTCCATAGGGTATAATATCCTTAAAAGTAAAGTTCACAATGTCAACATACCATCGAACACGACACTCATTAATGTTGAATAATTTTTCATCTGGAAACTATTTTGTAATTTCTTTTTAAAAATAGAGTAGTGTTTCTAATTATCATTTGGATAAATGATCAATAATTTGATTCTCAGCTCCTTTCCTATCTACTATTTCAAAGTCAAATTCTTACAAAAGAAGAATCCATCTTATCAATCATGGTTTTGCATCCTTTTTCGTTAAAATTTTAATAGCAGAATGATTTATATGCACTATACATTTAGTTCCAAATAAGTATGATATAAATTCAACAAAATCATATACTACTTCTAATAACTCTTTCTCAGTTGTGGTGTAATTAGTTTGAGCTTTATTAAGAGTTCTATTAGCATAGTAGATAACCTTGAAAATCTTATCATGTTTTTGTCCTAAAATAGCTCCAATAGCATAATCTCTAGCATCAAAAATTAATTTAAAAGGTTTTTCCCAATCTAGTAAAAAAAAATTGGTGTAGTGACTAATTTTTCTTTTAATAATTCAAAAGCTTTTAAACACTCCTCATCAAAATTAAAATATACATCTTTTCCAATTTCCACCAAATTGAATGTCTTAACTCCAAAATTGACACTCAATTTATGTTGAAAACTCTTTATGAAATTCCTATAGACCATTTTCAACAATTAAATTGAACCTCAACCAACCTTAGCCCAATATAGACCAAAGTCTAGTTCAACATGCCCAAATTGACCAAAAGCACAAAATCCTTCAAATTGAGCTGGCAATGGAACTCAAAATCATATCAATCCTTCACCAAAAATATTCATAACAATCATCTACACAATGTTGATCAATAAATTGAGCTCGAAGTCATGGATAGCTGACCAAAGGAAAATATGTTGAGATTTTCATACCTATTTTATACTGTTTTTAATGATATTGCACTTTAAAGAAAGATATTTTTGATGTTCTGTTACAGGAATGATCATCTAGGATAATTGGAGCAAAAAGTTACAAAAAAGAGCAAATTTGGAGCGAAAAGGACCAAAATGTGAAGATTTGAACTAGGCCGCCGATGACATCCTCGACCTCGCCGACGGTGAGTTTTTCCCAAAACTACAAGACAAAATTCTCCAAAAGCCCACCGACGACGCCATCGACCCCGCCGATGGTTATGCCTACTCAAGCTTTGGATAAGGCCAAATTTTGAAGGGATGCATAGGCAACTCTTGGGAAAGCTCATCCAAAACCTTAAAAGAACATTTTGGCCAAAAATAGAAGTGTGCTAGAGGCCTTGGAGGTTACCATTAGTGTCTAGAATTTCCAATAGAGTGTAACAATTGTGAGGAATTCTTCGAGAGATTGTAAGAGTGGAGGAAAGGTGAGAGATTTCTTCCTCCTTGCTACATCAAAGAGAAATTCTGTGTGCTGTAAAGAAAGGAAGAGATTCAGAGGAACTTCGAGGAGTGTTCTTGGGGAGAAATTAGAGATAAGTTATTTACTTGTTGTAGTTTGTATGACTTTGATTTTATATATGAATTCCGAGTTTTGTTGTGTTTTGCCCATGAGTTCTGAGTAGTTTTCTTTGTCTTTATCCTTGTCTCGAGATTTGTGAAATGGTGACTTGGATTGGTGAAGCCATGAGAATGTTTAAAAAATTCTGATGATCTTTTCACTTTGATCTTAATTTACTTTCAATCTGGTCAATTAATTTATTAAAATATGTTGAGTTTTACAACTAAAGTGAAGGTTACATCAAAGATTTAGGGAGGTCAAAGCCCTTGAAAGTTGGGTGCAAATAAATAGGGAATTATTATTATTGGGCAAAGAATTGGAGATTTTAGAGTCACAGACTAAAATGCTCAATTTGGTCTTATTATTTGGGTGCTGATGTGTAGATGTTAGCCCTTAGGTGAAGGGAACGTGGGAGGTCCAAAGTGAGAGCCGGTATCCTCCCAGTCTAGCCGCAGAATCAGTAACCAAGCATAGATTTAGTCAATGTTCTTTATGCCTGGACCAAAGGGTAAAGAATATGAATGCTCCTATTTGGCACAATATAAATTGAGCTAATTCATTTTATCCATTCACTATAATTTCTTGACAAGGAGAAAGATGCTTTCTTATATATTGAATATCACAATTAAACCCTACTTTATATCATTAGTTATTTATTAGTTATTAAAATTATCTATTTATTTCAATTACCTATTAGTGATAGATAAGCAAATCGAACGTCGTTGTTGTGATTAAAGTCTTGCTTTTCTAAGGTCTTAGTCCGTAATTATATACTACTCCCTTTGGGATCGATATCTATGACTCCATTAGAGGCCTATATTACTTGAGCGATACGTATACTTGCGTTGAGAAATTTGATTTTAACATTATTGAATATTATATTTATACATCTTAATCAAATCAGACACATCTATAAAGTCGCAATCAAGTATTTGGACACCGTTGCTGGAAATTAAATCTTCTAGTAGCGCCATCAAATTCTTGTTTTGTCGATTTAGAAAAAAAGTCGGTCAAGTTTTTGGCGCTGTTGTCGGGGAGTGATTGAGTGAGTGAGTAAAATTACAATAAGAGTAACAAACAAATTAAGATTATTAGAAAATTTTTACTTAAATTGCAATTTATTTTTATATTTATATTTTAATTTAATTATATTACTGAGTACTGATTTCAAATTGTATTCTTAAATTTTGACTTGAAAATCTTATACCCTAAGATTCAGAATTCGAACGCATTGTTAGAAGAATTAGAAAATTAAGAAGAGAACCTAAAAATTCTGATATAATGGAAAACAACTTCTACAATCAAGGAGAAGAGAATGCACACCAACTTAGACCCCTAAGAGGTTATGCAAATCCTACAGCAGATGAGATTCACTTATCTATCCAAAATCCTGATGTAGCTACTAATTCATTTGAGCTTAAACCTAATCCAAATGGTACAAAACAATCAATTTGGAGGTACACCAAATGAAGATCCTAATTTACACATCGCTAGTTTTTTAGAACTATGTGTTATTTTTAAATATGACAGAGTCTCAAACGATGTTGTTTGACTTAGACTTTTTCCTTTTTCGTTGAGGAGATAAGGAGTCTCAAACGATGCTGTTAGACTTAGACTTTTTCCTTTTTCACTGAGGGATAAGGCTAAGCTATTAAATTTGTTAGCACCTGTTAGACTTTTTCCTTTTTCACTGAGGGATAAGTCTAAGATGTGGTTAAACTCGTTAGCACCTGGATCTATTAGAACTTGAGGAGAACTTTCACAGAAATTTCTATCTAAATATTTCCCTCCATCCAAAACTACTAGAACTTGGGGAGAACTTTCACAAAAATTTCTATCCAAATATTTCCCTCCATCCAAAACTATTAAGAACTTGGGGAGAACTTTCACAGAAATTTCTATCCAAATATTTCCCTCCATCCAAAACTGCTGAACTTAGAAATGACATAACATCAAACTTGGGGAGAACTGTTACAGAAATTTCTATCCAAATATTTCCCTCCATCCAAAACTGCTAGATGGGGAGAACTTAAGGCTAAGATGTGGTTAAATTTGTTAGCACCAGGATCTATTAGAACTTCGGGAGAACTTTCATTTTTTCACTTAGGGATAAGGCTAAGATGTGGTTAAATTCGTTAGCAGCTGGATCTATTAGAATTTGGGGAGAACAAATTTCTATCCAAATATTTCCCTTTCCAAAACTGCTAAACTAAGAAATGACATAACATCGTTTTTCCAAATATTTCCCTCCATCCAAAACTGCTAAACTTAGAAATGACATAACATCGTTCTATCAAATTGATGGAGAGTCAATATATGAAGCTTATTCCCTCCATCCAAAACTGCTAAACTAAGAAATGACATAACATCGTTCTGTCAGATTGATGGCGAGTCAATATATGAAGCTTGAGAGAGATTTAAAAATCTTCTTAGGAAGTGTCCACATCATTCGTTACCAGATTGGTTAATAATTCAAACTTTTTATAATGGATTAGTGGGATCTCTTAGATCGATTATAGATGCTGCGGCTGGTCATTCTTTTGATGAGGCTTATTCATTAATAGAAGATATGGCTACCAACAATTTTCAATGGCCCTCTGAGCGGGTAAATATTAAAAAAGTAGCTAGTATCCATGATTTTGATGCAATATCTATTTTAGCTTCGCAGATTGCTGCAATATCAAAGAAATTAGATTGTTTTGGGCTAAATTATTCTTCAACACCTCCTATGATGGAAGAAAATTCATCTAGGTAATTTGTGGATGTTTAACCTTCATATGAGACCTTAAATGCTATTAATAGACCCAATAACCCATATTCGAATTATTATAACCTAGGTTGAAAGAATCAAAAAAATTTTAGTTGGAATAACAATTCTTCTACAAATCAACAATGGGCAAACAACCCAGTGAACTCATTAGGAATTCATCCAACCAGGGAAATGTTAACTATAGACCTTCTTATACTCCAGAATTTAACAATAATACTAAAATTAAGGAGAAGAAGTTATCTATGGAAGAGCTGATATTAAACATGGGTCAATGTATCTATGGAAGAGCTGATATTAAACATGGGTCAACAATTATAGAATCAAGGAAATCAATTATAGATTCAAGGAAATCAATTACAACATCAAGGAACTGCTATTAAGAATATTGAGAACCAATTAAGGGGAAGAGCTGATATTAAACATGGGTCAACAATTGCAGAATCAAGGAAATCAATTACAAATTATAGAGCTGATATTAAACATGGGTCAACAATTACAGAATCAAGGAAATCAATTACAAATTCATGATCAATTACAACATCAAGGAACTGCTATTAAGAATATTGAAAACCAATTAGGGCATATCGCTAGTACGCTTAGTAACCGAACATTATGAACTTTTTCGAGTACTTTGGAACCAAATCCTAAAGATCAAGGAAAAGAACAAATCAAGGTGTTTCAATTATGAAGTAGAGAAGAATTAGAGACAAGAGTGTAAAAAGAAATAGAAATTGAAAAAGAGAAACTGGATACTGAAAAAGAAAAGGATCATGAGTAACCAGATTTAGAGTATCCATTTATACCAATGAAAATAACTATGGAGAAACCTCCACCACTGTTTCCTCAAAGGTTGAAGCAACACAAACAGAATAAACAATTTTCTAAATTTTTAGAAATTCTTAATAATCGGTAAATATTCCCTTCGTAGAAGCTTTAGAGCAAATGCCCAATTATGTGAAATTTATGAAAAATGGAGAAACCTCCACCACCGTTTCCTAAAAGATTGAAGCAACACAAAAAGGTTAAACAATTTTCCAAGTTTATAGAAATTCTTAAGAAATTAACGATGAAGCAACATAAACAGAATAAACAATTTTCCAAATTTTTAAAAATTCTTAAGAAGTTAACAGTAAATATTCCCTTCGTAGAAGCTTTAGAGCAAATGCCCAATTATGTGAAATTTATGAAAGATATACTGATATTCCCTTCGTAGAAGCTTTAGAGCAAATGCCTAATTATGTGAAATTTATGAAAGATATTTTGATTCAAATAGAAGAAATAATTTTCTATGCTTTTATAAATTCTTAAGAAATTAATGGTAAATATTACAATTTTCCAAATTTTTAGAAATTCTTAAGAAGTTAACAGTGAATATTCCCTTCGTAGAGGCCGAGCAGATGCCCAATTATGTGAAATTTATGAAAGATATTCTGAACAAGAAAAGGAAGTTCACAGCCAACAAAACTGTTGCACTTAGAGAAGAGTGTAGCGCAATTATTCAGAAAAAGCTTCTTGAAGAATTAAAAGATTCTGGTACTTTCACTATACCGTGTGCTATCGGTGAAAAATTTTATGGAAGAGCTTTATTTGACTTGGGAGCCAGCATTAATCTTATGCCTCTATCAATTTTCAAAAGATTAAGATTAGGAGAAGTCTCACCTACTTCTGTAACTCTACAGTTAGTGAATCGTTTAGTTACATATCCTAAGGGAGTTATAGAAGATGTGTTAGTAAAAGTAGACAAATTTATCTTTTCTGTGGATTTTATTGTTCTAGATATAGAGGAAGATAAAGAAATACCTATCATTTTAGGGAGATCATTTTTAGCTATTGGAAAAGCTATGATAGATGTTCAAAAAGAAGAATTAACTATGAGAGTAAATGATCAAGAAGTGACTTTTAACATTGCGAAATCTATGAAATACCCTGCTGTTGAAAGAGATAATGAATGTTTACGCATGGAAATTATTGAACATCTACTGAACAAAAATTTTAAACAACATTTTGAAGATAAAAAGTATGTTGAAAAAGAAGAGCATTTTGAAGAACAAATTGAAGAGAATGATGAAATTATTCTTGATAAATTAGAAAATTAAGAATTAGATTATGTTCAAGAAAGATTTAAGATGTTGGATATTACTGAAAATGCTGATAAGAATCTATTTCCATCAATTATAAAACCACATGAACTTGAGTTGAAAACATTACCTAACCACTTGAAGTATGTGTTTTTGGGAGACTCATCTTCATTACCTGTTATTATATCTTCAAAGTTAAATGAAGTAAGAGCAAAGACTGTTAGATACATTAAAAAGATATAAGAAAGCTTTTGGTTGGACCTTAGTTAATATTAAGGGAATCAGTCCATCAATCTGTACGCAAAGAATTATATTAGATGAACAATATAAACCAAGAGTTGATCCACAAAGGAGATTGAATCCGATGATGAAAGAAGTAGTAAAAAAGAAAATTTTGAAATTGTTAGAAACTGGAATTATATATCTTATTTTAGATAGTGCGTGGGTAAGTCCAATTCATTGTGTTCCTAAAAAGGAGGAGTGACTGTTGAAACAAATGACAAACAACGAATTAATACCTATCAGACAAGTTACTGGGTGGCGTATTTGTATTGATTATAGAAAATTAAACACTGCCACTAGGAAAAGACAAGTTATTGGGTGGTGTATTTGCATTGATTATAGAAAATTAAACACTGCCACCAGGAAAGATCTCTTCCCTTTACCCTCTTTAGATCAGATAGTGGATAGACTTTGTGGGCACAAATATTTTTGCTTTTTAGATGGATATACCGATTACCATCAAATTTTTATTGCTCCTGAGGATCAAGAAAGCAACATTTACTAGTCCTTTTGGAACTTTTGCTTTTAGAAGAATGCCTTTCGGATTATGTAATACACCTGCAACTTTCTAAAGATGTATGATGTCCATATTTATTAAGTTAATTGTTGATGGATTGGAAGTATTTATGGATGATTTCTCTGTATTTGGAACATCATTTGATGCTTGTTTAAATTACCTTGAAAAAGTTTTGGAGTTATGCGAAAGAACTAATTTAATTCTAAATTGAGAGAAATGTCAATTTATGGTTGCAAGAGGAATTGTGTTAGGGCAAAAAATTTCGGAAGATGTNTTTTAGAAATTCTTAAGAAGTTAACGGTGAACATTCCCTTCGTAGAAGCTTTAGAGCAAATGTCCAATTATGAGAAATTTATGAAAGATATTCTGAACAAGAAAAGGAAGTTCACGGACAATGAAAATGTTGCACTTAGCGAAGAGTGTAGTGCAGTTATTCAGAAAAAACTTCCTGAAAAATTAAAAGATCCTGGTAGCTTCACTATACCGTGTGCTATCAATGAAAATNTAATGAGTAGTTTTCTTTACTCTTCCCTCTTATAATGAATTAGTATGCATGTGTAGGATATAGAATTAAGTAGAGAGAGAACATATTGTGATATTTTTACTTTGTTCTTCATTTACATGGAAACATGAACAACTTGCTTATTAAAATATGTTGTGAGAACATATAAGATCTGTGCGGTATTGTCTCAATCAACTGTGGTAGAATCACATGAGATTGTATGGATGAGAATGTAGTACATATGATTGAGCATAAATAAATAGAGAAATAATCTTTGATTGGTGTAAAATTAGAGGACTTTAGAGTGACAGGCTAAAGCCCCCAATTTGGTTCTTAGTTTTATGTTACCCTTCAAGTGATGAGACAAGAAGACTCTAGACTGAGAGCTAGTATCTCTCATACCTAACCAGTCTTTAGGATTCTTAAACTATGAATTAACCAATGTTTTTTATATCACTTGACTGAAGGTAAAGAATATAATTGCTTTTATTTGCCACAATCTCTCTCACTACTTGTTTTACTTTTACATATGTCACTAATTTCAATGCATGAGGAAGGGTAATTTAATATATTAAACCTCAATTTCTGATTTTCACTAAGTATTTTAGCTTAAGAGTAGAAGTGTTATTGTAGTGATAACTATAAGATATAACCAAATACAAACCTTTATCGACCTTTCAAGCTAGGGCATGTTATTCTAGACTAGAACTTCTTTTGAAAGCCACTGTGATTAACCTCGATCTCCGTGGGATTGATATTTGGGGCTTAATCAGAAAGTCATATATTACTTGATAACAATATGTATACTTGCGTAGAATCGCTACTATTTAAAGATATAATTGAAATCTTACATTGCTTGGGATCAAGTTTGGGATCAAGTTTTTGGTGTCATTGCCTGATATTAAAATCTTCAAGTAGTGGTGTCAACTTCATAAATCGTTACATATAAAAAAATATCAGGATCAAGTTTTTGGTGTCGTTGCCGAGGATCGCAAAAATTGATCTTGACTTTTAGGAGAATTTTAGTTGAAGTAATTAGGCTTAGACTTGGAAAACTGTAGTGTCGTAAAAACTATTTTTATGTGAAAAGTGTTTTTTTTGTATAAAAGTGTGTTGTGAAAAAACGATTTGTGTGAAAAACAAAGTGTTTGTGAAAATATTTTATCGTGTTAAATATATTTTTTATTTTATTTGTTTAATTTTTAATGTATTGTTTGTTGTGTTGTGTATGCGAAATAAAGGATATGCAAGGCTTGTGTCTTATGATCCCGAGTTAGAAAAATGGAAATGCAAAAAATTCAAAATGATAACTTGGAAAATCATCAAAAATCATTGAGGGATTATGTAAATCCTATGACAGATGAAATTCACTCAAGTATACAAACCCCTGTAGTAGAAACTGTCTCGTTTGAACTAAATCTAGTGATTATCCAACTAGTGCAGAACAACCAGTTTGGAGAAACTCCTTTTGTGGATCCCTATTTACACTTATTAAACTTTCTAGAATTTTGTGCTACATTTTGTTATAATGGCATGTTGGACGATAGTGTTAGACTAAGGCTTTTTCTTTTCTCACCAAGGGATAATGCCAAAATGTGGTTATACTCATTAGCACCTGACGCTACTAAAAATTGGAAGGAGTTAACTCAGAAATTCCTAACTAAGTATTTTCCAGCTTCAAGAACTACTAAAAACGATATTATCTCATTTTGTCAGTATAAAAGAGAATCAATATACGAAGCATGAGAAAGATTTAAGGGACTCCTAAGAAAGTGTCCACACCATGCTATGCCCGATTGGTTAATCATTCAAACTTTTTACAAAGGGTTAGTAGGATCCCTTAGGTCTACAATTGAGGTTGTCGTTGGTGGATCATTAATGTCAAAACTATTTTATGAAACATATGTGTTAATTGATAAAATGACTACAAATGAATTTCAATGACCCTCTACAAAGGTAAATCCTAAAAAGGTAGCCAGTGTTCATGATACAGATGTGATTGCAATTCTTGCATCTCAGGTTGCTACAATATCAAGGAAGTTGGATCAATTTGGAATGAATCAGCCTCAATTTACTCCAGTAAGTGAAGAAAGTTCATTAGGGCCTATGATTAATTTTAACTTATCATATGAGACTTTAAATACCATAAACAACCCTTATTCTAACTTTTACAACACAGGTTGGAAGAACCATCCTAATTTTAACTGGTATCATACTATTGGGGGTGGAAACCAACAATGGGAAAATAATCATGCAAATCCTAATGGAAGTTGAAATAATAAGGGGAACACAAACTATAGACCTTCATATCCACCATACTCTAACAATGATAAAAAATTTGAGGATAAGAAGATGTTTATAGAAGAAGTGGTATTACAAATGGGAAATCAGTTGCAAGGTCAAAATGCTGTGATTCGAAACATAGACTCAACTGGGACAAATTGCCAATTCACTTAGCAATAGACCCCAAGGAACACTTCCTAGCAACACTGAGATCAACCCTAAAGAGAACAATAATGAACAAGTAGAAGTTGTCCAATTAAGAAGTGGAAGAGAGATAGAGGATGTGGTTAGAAAAGAGAAAGAAGTTGTGAGAGAAACAAAGAAAACTAAAAGACCTGAAAAACAAGTTTCTAAGGATTTGGAAAAGTTAATATCTCTAACTAAAATCAACTTAGAAAGACCACCACCTCCATTTCCTCAAAGACTTAGACAACATAAGTTAGATAAACAATTTTCAAATTTCATGGAAGTACTTAAGAAGTTAACGATAAATATTTCTTTCGCTGAAGCTTTGTAATATATGTAAAGTTATGCAAAGTTTATTGACCAGAGGAAAATATGTTGAGATTTTTATACCTATTTTATACTATTTTTTATGATATTGCACTTTAAAAAAGATATTTTTCATGTTTTATTGCAGGAATGATGAATTAGGGTTATTGGAGCAAAAAGATGTAAAAAGGAGCGAATATGGATAAAAAAGGACCAAAATGTGAAGAATTGAATTAGGGCGCCGACGGCGCCCCACCGACGACGAGATTTTCCCGAGACTCCAGAATTAATTCATTAAGAAAATCCGCCAATGGCGCCCTTGAGGCCGCCGACGGCGAGGTCGGCGGTTATGCCCAATCAGGCTTTGGATAAGGCTAAATTTTGAAAGGATGCTTAGGCAAATCTTGGGAAAGCTTATCCACAACTTTAAAAAACTATTTTGGCCAAAAATTGGAAGAGCCTGGAGACTCAAGAAGTCCTGGAGGTTAGAAAGGTTCCAATANCGCTGACAGCGAGCTCGGCGGTTATGCCTACTCAAGCTTTGGATAAGGCCAAATTTTAAAGGGATGCTTAGGAAAATTTTGGGAAAGCTCATCCACAACTTTAAAAGAGTATTTTGGCCGAAAATTGAGAAGAAAAAAGGGGGGTTGGAAGAGAGTCTAGAGCTCTTGGAGGTTAGAAGGGTTTCATTAGAGTTTGTTAGAGCGTATTGGCCAAAAATAGAAGAGTGCTAGAGGCCTTGGAGGTTACCATTAGTGTATAGAATTTCCAGTAGAGTGTAACATTGTGAGGAATTCTTTGAGAGATTGTAAGAGTGGAGGGAAAGTGAGAGATTTCTTCCTCCTTTCCGAGGGAAAGAATATAGGGAGTAAAGGAAGTGCTAGGAGAGTTCCTAGAGATTAGAAAAATTCCAATATTAGTGAGGAATTTTCGAGAGATTGTAAGAGTGGAGGGAAAGTGAGAGATTTCTTCCTCCTTGCTACTTCAAAAAGGAATTGCTTCGAGAGATTGTAAGAGTGGAGGGAAAGTGAGAGATTTCTTCCTCCTTGCCGCTTTGAAGAAGAATTTTCGAGAGATTGTAAGAGTGGAGGGAAAGTGAGAGATTTCTTCCTCCTTGCTACTTCAAAGAGAAATAGGAGGTGCTAGAGAGAGTTCATAGAGGTTAGAAAGGTTCCAATATTGTGAGGAACTCTTTAAGTTTGTAAGAGTGGAGGGAAAGTGAGAGATTTCTTCCTCCTTGCCGCTTTGAAGAGGAATTTATTGTAAGAGTGGAGGGAAAGTGAGAGATTTCTTCCTCCTTGCCGCTTCAAAGAGGAATTCTATGTGCTAAGAGTGGAGGGAAAGTGAGAGATTTCTTCCTCCTTGCTACTTCAAAGAGGAATTCTGTGTACAAAGTGAGAGATTTCTTCCTCCTTGCTACTTCAAAGAGGAATTCTGTGTGTTGTAAAGAAAGANGTAAGAGTTGAGGGAAAGTGAGAGATTTCTTCCTCCTTACTGCTTTGAAGAGGAATTCTGTGTGTTGTAAAGAAATGAAGAGATTCAGAGGAACTTGGAGGAGTTTCTTGGGGAGAAATTAGAGATAAGTTATTTACTTGTTGTAGTTTGTATGAATTTGATTTTATGTATGAATTCGGAATTTTGTTGTATTTTCCCCATGAGATTTGAGTTNGGGAGAAATTAGAGATAAGTTATTTACTTGTTGTAGTTTGTATGACTTTGATTTTATATATGAATTCCGAGTCTTGTTGCGTTTTCCCCATGAGATATGTGAAATGGTGATTTGAATTGGTGAAGCCATGAAAATTTTTAAGAAATTGTGATGATCTTATTACTTTGATCATAATTTACTTTCAATCTGACCAATTGATCTTAAAATATGTTGAGTTTTACAACTAAAGTGAAGATTACATCCAAGATTTATGGAGGTCAAAAATTAAATATGTTGAGTTTTACAACTAAAGTGAAGATTACATCCAAGATTTAGGGAGGTCAAAGCTTTTGTTAAAATAAGTTGAGTTTTACAACTAAAGTGAAGATTACATCCAAGATTCAGGGAGGTCAAAGCCCTCAATATGTTGAGTTTTACAACTAAAGTGAAGATTACATCGAAGATTCAGGGAGGTCAAAGCCTTTATATGTTGAGTTTTACAACTAAAGTGAAGATTACATCCAAGATTCGGGGAGGTCAAAGCCCTTGATATGGTTGAGTTTTACAACTAAAGTGAAGATTACATCCAAGATTCAAGGAGGTCAAAGCCCTTGGAAATTGGGTGCAAATAAATATAGTTTTACAACTAAGGTGAAGATTACATCCAAGATTTAGGGAGGTCAAAGTCCTTGAAAGTTAGGTGCAAATAAATAGGGAAATAAAAATTATCGGGCGTAGAATTGGAGATTTTAGAGTGACAAGGTGAGCAAATTAAATAGGGAAATAAAATTATCGGGCGTAGAATTGGAGATTTTAGAGTGACAAACTAAAATCTAATAGGGAAATAATATTATCGGGCGTAGAATTGGAGATTTTAGAGTGACAGAATAAAATCCCCAACTAAGGGTTGGGTGCAAATAAATAGGGAAATAATATTATCAGATTCAGGGAGGTCAAAGCCCTTGGAAGTTGGGTGCAAATAAATAGGGAAATATTATTATCGGGTGGGGAGGTCAAAGTCCTTGAAAGTTGGGTGCAAATAAATAGGGAAATAAAATTATCAGGCGTAAACTTGGTGATTGAATTGATTTGTTAAAATATGTTGAGTTTTACAACTAAAGTGAAGATTACATCCAAGATTAAAATAATTTGTTAAAATATGTTGAGTTTTACAACTAAAGTGAAGATTACATCCAAGATTCAGAGAGAATTTTTTAAAATATGTTGAGTTTTACAACTAAAGTGAAGATTACATCCAAGATTCAGGGAGGTATTCGTTAAAATATGTTGAGTTTTACAACTAAAGTGAAGATTACATCCAAGATTCAGGGAGGTCCTTAAATATGTTGAGTTTTACAACTAAAGTGAAGATTACATCCAAGATTTAGGGAGGTCAAAGCTTTTGTTAAAATAAGTTGAGTTTTACAACTAAAGTGAAGATTACATCCAAGATTCAGGGAGGTCAAAGCCCTCAATATGTTGAGTTTTACAACTAAAGTGAAGATTACATCGAAGATTCAGGGAGGTCAAAGCCTTTATATGTTGAGTTTTACAACTAAAGTGAAGATTACATCCAAGATTCGGGGAGGTCAAAGCCCTTGATATGGTTGAGTTTTACAACTAAAGTGAAGATTACATCCAAGATTCAAGGAGGTCAAAGCCCTTGGAAATTGGGTGCAAATAAATATAGTTTTACAACTAAGGTGAAGATTACATCCAAGATTTAGGGAGGTCAAAGTCCTTGAAAGTTGGGTGCAAATAAATAGGGAAATAATATTATCGGGAGTAGAATTGGAGATTTTAGAGTGATAGACTAAAATTCCCAATTCGGTCATATCGTTTGGGTGCTGAAGTGTAGATGTTAGCCCTCAGGCTAAGGGAATGTGGGAGCTCCGAAGTGAGAGCCGNAGAGTGATAGACTAAAATCTCCAATTCGGTCCTATCGTTTGGGTGCTGAAGTGTAGATGTTAGCCCTCAGGCTAAGGGAATGTGGGAGCTCCAAAGTGAGAGCCGGTATCCTCCCAGCCTAGCCACAGATTTAGTAAACAAGCGTAGGATTAGTTAATGTTCTTTATGCCTGAACCAAAGGGTAAAAAATAGGTATGCTCCTATTTGGCACAATATAATTTGAACAAATTTACTTTATCCATTCACTATAATTTCTTGACAAGGAGAAGGACGCTTTATTATATATTGAATATCACATTTAAACCCTCATTAGTATCAATAGTTATTTATTAGTTATTAAAATTATATATTTATTTCAATTGCCTTTTAGTGACAGATAAACAAATTAAACTCCATTGTTGCGATTAAAGTATTGCTTTTCTAAAATCTTAATTTGCAGTTCTAAACCACTCCCCGTGGGATTGATATCTAGGGCTCCATTAGAGCCCTATATTAATTGAGTNTTAGTGACAGATAAACAAATTAAACTCCATTGTTGCGATTAAAGTATTGCTTTTCTAAAATCTTAATTTGCAATTCTAAACCACTCCCTGTGGGATTGATATCTAGGGCTCCATTAGAGCCCTATATTAATTGAGCGATACTCTTGCGTTGATAAGTGTGACTTTACAATTATTGAATATTTATTACATCCATATTTATCTTATTGTTGATAAGTGTGACTTTACAATTATTGAATATTTATTATGTCCATATTTATCTTATATTTTTAAACATATAAAGTTGTCAGTCAGTATGAACAATACATTTTGTTCCAATTAAATATGATCTGAATTTATCAAAAACATATACTATTGCTAATAACTCTTTCTCAGTTATGGTATAATTAATTTGAGCTTTTTTTGGTCGATAAAGGTTAGAAATTTTTGTCCGTTAGAATGGATAACCCAACGCCCGATTTTAAAAAATGTTTAATATATATATATATAATTTAGAGAAAGTAATATTTCAAATTTTGAAAATACAAGACCGAACCAATCTCTTATATGTAATAGTTTAAGTGATCGAGCAAAAAACCGCAAGCAATAAATCTACCTTGAAAGTTAGACACACTACTTGCTGGCAGTGCCTGATTAAATAAACTAAATAATTTATGACATCCTTTTTAGTCTGCGAAAAACCATTTTTATTTTGACCGACAAATTAACTTATCTAATATAAAGAAGTAGGTAGGGTTTATATTACCTGTGTTCTTTAAGCTCCATATAGAGGCAAGCCCCTATAGTCAATTACGTCTAAAATGACCGAGGTCACTTAAGAAAACTCTCGATTTAGATCAGAAAATATTGTCTTCAAAAATTCTAAAGGATAGGACTTTTCAAGGATCGAATCAAGGAGTGTCAAATGGGAGAGGCTTAAATTTGGAACAACATTATGGAATCCAAAGAAAGAAAACTAGGGGTCATCTAAGGTCTTGAGGAGAGCCTCAATGACTTCCCAAACTATCTAATGGTTTGGTTTCAATTTTGAGAAGAAATTATTGAGTGGTTCATTCTGCCAATTTAGTTAGTTAGGGCTTATTTTTGCATGACATAATCATACAAATATCCTGAAAGATATGAGGATTTATGTCGTGACAAACGACAACCTCAAAATTCTAAGACAATTTAGGGNAAGCTCCATATAGAGGCAAGCCCCTATAGTCAATTACGTCTAAAATGACCGAGGTCACTTAAGAAAACTCTCCATTTAGATCAGAAAATATTATCTTCAAAAGTTCTAAAGGATAAGACTTTTCAAAGATCGAATCAAGGAGTGTCAAATGGGAGAGGCTTAAATTTGGAACAACATTATGGAATCCAAAGAAAGAAAACTAGGGGTCATCAAAGGTCTTGAGGAGAGCCTCAATGACTTCCCAAACTATCTAATGGTTTGGTTTCAATTTTTAGAAGAAATTATTGAGTGGTTCATTCTGCCAATTTAGTTAGTTAGGGCTTATTTTTTCATGACATAATCATAAAAATATCCTGGAAGATATGAGGATTTATGTCGTGACAAACGACAACCTCAAAATTCTAAGACAATTTAGGACTTAAATTGCACAACATGATCATGCAAGGGCCTAAAGATGAGTTAAAGATTTATGTCGCACTAGGCAGATAACCTTAAATTCCTATAGCTTATTATTTAATTATAAGGAATGTTTTATTGTTGTAGAACCATGTGCTAATGTAGAAGGCTACCAAAAGAGTTAGCTCCAAGGTCGTCGACAAAGTAGCAGTCCTAAAGTCTAAACGTTCAAAGGTTTAAATGACAAGTTTGATTCAGAAAGGGAGCTTTAAAGTTGATTAGAGTGACACTGGTTGGGATCCCATGGTTCCCTCATTTTGGTACCACTATTTTCTTTTAAATTTACTTAACTTAAATGAGTTATTAAACCCATTTAAGCCAGCCAGATATTGTTAGCAACCATGTACCTCATCCGAGGGACTCCCATAAATTCAAATGGACGTGCTATGAAATTATATTCTAAAAGATTTATGGTTATGTTTGAAAGGGGTTTTAATTTAATTTTAAAATTTTTGATTTATTTAAAAAAAAAATTATTTTATCAACCAAGCATGCATGTTATGTAGAAGCAGTTGTAATTTGCAATAAACGAAATGACAGATATTAAATAAAACATAAATGCATACTNAGCAACCATGTACCTCATCCGAGGGACTCCCATAAATTCAAATGGACGTGCTATGAAATTATATTCTAAAAGGTTTATGGTTATGTTTGAAAGGGGTTTTAATTTAATTTTAAAAATTTTTGATTTATTTAAAAAAAAATTATTTTATCAACCACGCATGCATGGTATGTAGAAGCAGTTGTAATTTGCAATAAATGAAATGACAGATATTAAATAAAACATAAATGCATACCTGTCATCTTCACGCTGCTACTGCTAAAATGTTAGAAATTGCAACACATATAATTTTGTAAGGAATTTAAATAATTTGCAAGAATAGAAAGACTACACGAAGAAGTAGATACCAAACCCCAAGTCATCACTTGATAAGTCCCTAAAGGCTTTAATGGATGATTTTCTAGAATAAATTATAATGAGCCTAATTTTCCTTCAAAATATCCAACGGTCATAAAAGCGTTTGGGGAACAACTCCTAACAACATTTAAATCTTTTTGAAATGTTTCAAGTTCATTTGAACCTATCATATTGTTCAATTAATCATCCCAAATTTAAAAAATGAATTAATATACTTATGCTCAGTGAACCTGATATTTCAAGTGTCTCAAGTGTGGGGTACTTCAAATATTCACTTGATATTTTACTTAAGAGTTATGTAAGTGGGTGCCCGTAAGGTAAGCTCAAGTCATTAAATATCTNTATTCACTTGATATTTTACTTAAGAGTTATGTAAGTGGGTGCCCGTAAGGTAAGCTCAAGTCATTAAATATCGNTTTGACGCATGCTTAAATTATCTTGAAAAAGTCTTAGAGTTATGTGAAAGAACTAATTTGGTTCTGAATTGGAAGAAATGTCAATTTATGGATGCAGGAGGAATTGTGTTAGGGCATAAAATTTCGGAAGATGGTATGGAAG